>JALIZH010029038.1:5000-59811 GCA_030522465.1 Rhipicephalus appendiculatus | reverse complement strand
GAGGGCGCCACTCAAAGATATCGAGGCGAATACTTTTGTCCCGTGCCACATGTGATGTCATACGCAGCGAATATTAGATGTTAATGCCATTCTTGCTGCTTCTAGACGAGCACAGCAAAAGACATTTGCAGCTAATGGATTCACCCACTGAGTGCGTGTGCCGAAGTCATGCAAGAGCGACATTTCAATCTCGACCACAGAAGCTCAACTAAAAGGTACAAAATTGGTAAAAACAGCGACATGTAATCACAGATAATGTTCCTAATGAATGATTGTTTCCTTTTATTGCGATAGCAGTTATATGGACAGTCTCGACGGGTTTTTCCCCTTCGCCGTCGCTATCGGCGTCATGACTCCCATAAAGTCCAAATCGATTAGATTCACGAGCGCATCATACGTTCTACCCGCGGGTAACACCGCGCGAGTGGAGACGACGAGCGCGGCTGAGCAGAGATCAAAGAAGCCGGTCCATCTTCCTCGCTCGCAGGCCGCATGCGATAAGATCCCCCCGCCCTGTTAGAGCGGCCGTTGAATGCTCAAGCAGAAAGGAAGCGCTCCGCCTGTCTTTAACGAGCATGAAAAGACGCGAGGGGGGGGCTGGGGAGGTTGCGCGAACAGCAACTGAGAACTTTGATTTTATGGGCGCGGTCGCCATTGCCTGCGCGCGCGCTATCTCGCAATCTCGGCAGCCGTCAGCGGACGGCTCGTATACCCTTCTACGTGCCGCGCTCTGAACGCGAAGAGACTGTGCGAAAAGTGTCCCTGGAGCGGCCGTATATTAGATGTGAAGCATCTTATGGCCGAGCTTAATCCGGTGTGCGGCGTGACATCCCTTACTGCGCATGCGCAAACCCTTTCAAAAAAAATAAAAAACCTCCTTTCCCCCTCTCTCTCTCCTCTAGGCATCCCTCCCCGCGGCAACCACACCCCTCACTGCGCATGCGCCTCCCCTCCTCTCTCCCCTCCTACGCTCTCCCCTCTCTCCTCTAGGCATACCTGCCCGCGGCGTCCACACTCCCAGCGCATGCGCGTCCCCCCTTTCTCCCCTCTCCTACGCTTCCCCCCTCTCTCCTCTAGGCATCCCTGCCCGCGGCGTCCACACTCCCACTGCGCATGCGCGTACCCTCCTCTCTCTCCTCTCCTACGCTCCCCCCTCTGTCGCCTCGCGACGCCGACGCAGGCAGCGTCTGCTAGCGAGTTTCTTGGTTGAAAAAACCGACTGCTCGCGCTGCACAACCGTTCACTGGCCACTCCGTATATATGGCAATGGATTTCGACCTGCAAAGTGGTGCCGGTGGGAGATTTCTCCTGTGCGCTGTTGAACAATAAAAATTCGCAGCGTGCGCGTTAACTAAAGCGGACTGCGGGTCTCTGTGTCCAGTCGGAGTCTTCTAATAATAATAATAATAATAATAATAATAATAATAATAATAATAATAATAATAATAATAATAATTGTTGGGGGTTTAATGTCCCAAACCCATGATATGAGTATGAGAGACTCCGTACTGGAGGGCTCCGGAAATTTCGACCCTCTGGGGTTCGTTAACGTGCCCTTAAATCTAAGTACTCGGACCTCGAGCAGCCTGCATCGAAAATGCGGCCGCCGAGAGAGATAGAAGGAGCGACAAGAAGACAAAAATAGATACTGACAAAACGAGCAATAGGAATTGACAGAGACCAGAAAATAAATAAACAGGCAGAAGAGAGAAAAATGAAGGAAGAGAAGAAGACAAAAAGGAGAAAACATAAACATAGACAGGCCGCCTAGCACCACATTTCCCTGAATCTCTGCACCACTCGTGCGAAGCTCCCTTAATATTGGTCACGTACAGCGCAGTAGTTGCAGCAATTTGTGAAAATATATATTATTTTCCCTAGACTCCTACTATAGTTACTGTGCACGATCCAGGGATCATATACAGTAACTCCTGCTAGAGCCTCTTGATCTAGAAGAGTAGGGACACTCTCCTCTGCGCACGCATTACCTCCTCGACTCTCCTCGCGCGCTGCAGGTGGCACGATTTTCCGCCTCAGCTCCTGCGTTTTAGATGTGAAGCATCTTATGGCGAAGCTTAATCCGGTGGTGGTGGTGGTGGTGGTGGTGTGCCGGCGTGACGACCCTTACTGCGCATGCGCAAACCCTTTCAAAAAAAATAAAAATAAGAAAAACCTCCTCTCCCCCTCTCTCTCTCCTCTAGGCATCCCTCCCCGCGGCAACCACACCCTCACTGCGCATGCGCCTCCTCTCCTCTCTCCCCTCTTGCGCTCCCCCCTCTCTCCTCTAGGCATCCCTGCCAGCGGCGCCCACATTCCCACTGCGCATGCGCGTCCCCCCCTCTCTCTCCTCTCCAGCGCTCCCCCCTCTCTCGCGCCTCGCGACGCCGACGCAGGCAGCGTCTGCTAGCGAGTTTCTTGGTTGAAAAAACCGACTGCTCGCGCTGCACAACCGTTCACTGGCCACCCCGTATATATGGCAATGGATCTTCACCTCCAAGGTGGTGCCGGTGGGAGATTTCTCCTGTGCGTTGTTGAACAATAAAAATTCGCAGCGTGCGCGTTGACTAAAAGCGGACTGCGGGTCTCTGTGTCCAGTCGGAGTTTTCTGTCTCTCATTGCCCATTAGCAGCGATTGGCATGTTCCAGTAGGAAACACCGCTCCATCACTGCGTGCTTTGCGCCTCCCCAGTTTTCTCTCCTGCTTAACGCTGCGATGAGCGCCAGCGTCAACGCCGCCGCCAGTTTAAGCGTTAGCGCCCGCTGCTTCACATCTACACATGGTTCCCTTTAGCGGGAGATGGTGTAATTTTTTTACAACAAACTTACGCATACGCATAGGTTGGACCTGTGCACACCGGGCCGTTCAGGCGTGACTTTGATCGGACGAAAGGGCTCACCATGGCGCTCAGGTGAGGACAAGCCTGATTTATCGAAAATGCCGTTAGACAACTCCCAAGGGAGATTCTGCGCGGATTTTTGCGGCCTTCCTATCTTGCCTAAGTTGGTCCCATCGTTCAGTTAACAGCTTTCGCTGTGGTATGTACTGGTTGATCCCACGTATTATTTCGGTACATTCTTCGGAACGATGTAAAGCTCCTGCGGTTCATCTCATAAGTAATCATGCAGTATTACGTGAACCGGCAATTCTGAATTCCTATCAGGAAGAAAGTATCCAGGGTAGCAGTGGCGTTACAGATAGCTGACGTCAGCCGCGCGTACGATGAATTAGCTCAATAGAATGCTAGCAATGCCGGAGTTGTTGCTTATAGCTACTGGCGTATATCTGTTTCAAATGGACTTCTAGCTCTCCCGTAGTGGGAGCACAGTACCCTGAATCGTCAGCGATTCTGAAGGCGAACGCTTTAGATGCCTCGTCAAACTCGAAGGTTGACCATCGGTGTCCCCAGGAGAGAGGCGGAAATTCATGACGTCACGACGTCATCATTACATCAGAAAGGTGGGCCGACGAGGACGTAGTGAAAAACCAGTTGAAATGCAGAAAACTCACAATGCTTCTTATCCGGGAGGCAGTGGAATATTACGTTAGGTTCAGAAAGCTTTCGAACTTGGGTTGGTGAGGTATATTACGTCGATTGAGAAGGAAAAGAAAAGATGGGTTTCGCCTTTCAGTCGTCTTAGGTGAATGTGTAAAGAACCTCGCGAGTTTTTCAAAACACATACATACCAAATTAAAACAATAGCTTCAGGGACAGGTTTTCGATGTCGCATAGTATAGTCAACTTGGAGTTATGTCATCTTGGAGGACGCGGCTGATAAAAACTGCAGAAGTGCTGCTACTGGTCATGGAATGGTGTCGTCGTTCCAGAGAGGTGGAAGTAGAGCCATTTGGTACCACTCCCCAAACCTGGTAAGTCACCGCTTGACCTGGCATCGTGCCGACCCATTTCGTGATCCGCTACGGTAGGAAAGTAATGAAAAAAAAAGGTCCTTACGCGTCTTGAGTGGTACCTAGAGCCCCATCACATATATCCAGAGGCCGTGGCTGGTTTTTGAAGAGGCTGCTCCTCTATCGCTAATGTCATCGAGCTTGTGACATCTCTGCAACAACAGAATTACCTCAAGCGCATCTTGGTGTCAATGTTCCTCGACGTGAAAGGAACTAGGGTGTTCAAATGAAAATGTACGAAACGTTTCAAACACCTTAGCGTTAACATCATGCCTATGCTGCTATGGAAGGATGTATCGATACATCGGCGATGCGATTCGAGTCTCCGCCGTGGATAGGGCATGTGGGGGGCCCGCATACGCATCAGAGGTCAGAGGCTCCTATAAAGAGCGCCGTCCGGTTGACGCTGCAGTTCGCGTGAGGACAGGACGGCGTTGACATGGCAAAATTCGGCGGTTGAGGAGCAGCGAGGCGTTATCCCATTTCTGACAGAGCCAGGTGTTAAACCAGCCACCATTCATCGCCGGATGGAGACCGTATACGGGGAAGACTGTGTGTTCGACAAGTCCGTGAGAACATGGAGTTCCCGTTTTCGTGCAGGCCTTACATTTGATTGATGACCCGAAACCAGGCGCGCCCACTCGTCATTTGGGTCACAAGCGCAGAACTGGCCAAGTTCATGTGGGAGAAGCTTGACCACCTGCCCTACATCCCGGACATGTCGCCCAGCGATGTCCATGTGTTTGGTCCCCTGAAGAGAACATCTGAAAAGGAAGCGCTTCAACTCGGACGACGAAAGCAAGGATGCGTTGAAGGACTGCATGTCGTGACTGCCTCATGAATTTTGCGAACAATTTTCTTCACTGGGATCGTTGTGCTCAGACCTATGGTGTATATTTTCAATAACGTGTTCGTGTATACCCACAGTGTCGTTTCGTACTTTTAGGGGCGAAGCTCCTTAAGCCGTGGGTCGTGCGTCCCCGTTGTATGTAGCCAATGTAGCTACCTCTCGTTTAGTACTTGTATATGATGAATATATTTAGGGGCGATGCTCCTTACGGCATAACCTCGGCGGTCCTCGGTTGTCTATGCATTCTGAGTTGCCAGTAGGCAATGGATTTCGACCTCCAAGGTAGTGCCGGTGTGAGATATCTCCTGTGCGTGATTAAACAATAAAAATTCGCAACGTACATGTAAAATTAAAGTGAGCTGCGAGTCGCCGTTGCTCTCATCGACCCTTTAGTATAAATGCGCTCGATCTCACGTCGTTGATGATGTACTGCGCAGAATTCGCGGAAGATTCACGGTTTACCGACGCACCTCCGAACCTTCGCCCGCTCATCATCATTCACTCCGTGGATATGGTGTCCTCATCTCCAGTTCTCGTCTCGTTTCCGAGAGGGCGCTGTCCTCTAGACATGCGTACAATATGGCGGTTGGGTGAAGGTACGCTAGATGGCGTTGGCGGTGCAGCTGCTCTCCGATTGCGCGGACCGCCGTACGAGTGCGCTTGCCGGATCGTGCTGCTTGGCGGACCATGGACGACGACCGGTCGTTGAAGTTTGAATAAAATTTCACACACACTATCGCTTTGATTACTGCTGGGCGAAACCACTGAAGATTTCACGGTGTAACCATGATTGCTTCAGTCGCCATAACTCTCATCGACCATTTAGTATAAACGCGCCCGATCTCACGTCGGTGATGATGTACCGGGCAGAATTCACGGAAAATTCATGGTTTACCGATGAACCTCCGCAGCTTCGCCCACTCATCATCATTCACTCCGTGGATATGCTGTGTTTTTTTCATTTGAACATCCTTTGTACATACGACAACGTAACGCACAACAACATTCTCGATGCCTTGGAGAATATTGCGATCGGAGAAAAATTTTGATCGATGCGGAGCCAACTCTTGAGAACATCCTTTTTTGCGCATACCGCGAAAGGCCGAACCATTGACCCTGACACCTGTTGCGTTCCGCAGGGCGAGGATCTCTGCCTTACATTGTTTAACATCCCGATCATTGGAGCTGTTTAGGTTCTACATCGATCAGTCAAGCTTTGTGATGATATATGCATGCTGACGGCTGCATGGTGATATATGTATACGTGGGCCCCAGCAATGACATGTCCCAAGATACGTGCATGGCTCGAAAGGCAGCGAGAATAACGTCAATGAACCTCGGTGCTCCAGTCCTCAGAATTCCCACTGAGAAGTGCACCTTAGCGCTTTTTACCCGCAAGCCTATGATCTTGTATTTCTTGTATTTCTTACAAGAGTACATATCGCATACTGTACTCTTGTAAGAGTACAGTATGCGATATGTCACCAATTCCTGGGTGTCATTATCTGCAGAGATCTTTCGTGGAGGGCTCACATCTCGCACTTGAACAATACTCTCACTTTTACCGCACATGTAATGATATTTCGCACCGGCAAAACATGGGGAACATTCATGTCATCTATGCTGCAAATGTACAGGGCGCTCTTCTTTGGGTATTTGAGATGCGGCATGTCAGTCATTTCCAACGACGGGAAAACTACCATTCGCATCCTGCAAAGCAGTCAGGGCCAAATCATTCGCCCATGCTGGCGGAATCTCAGTGTGCACACCCAGTAGCAACAAATTCCATTGCGAAAGAGCATCAATTTACGGCACATGTAACTGGCGACACAATCCGGGCGCAAATTCGTCGCATAGCCAGAGTTGCTGCGGCTAACCAGCTTGCCAGATCGTGGAGATTCTCGCCCGAAACCATACCGCTATCCCCGGAGTGGTGCCTGAGAAGACCCCTCTGTGCACCCTGAACTGCCGGATATATCTAAAAAAGCTAACCTGTCATCTGCAGCCCTGAGGCAGATCTCACTGTCTTTTTGCATATGTAGTTTCCTGGGCGAATTCATGTTTACTTGGCTGCTTCGTTCACGGGAAGTTCAACGGACGTACTAGGGGTGCCATCTCGACCAATCTCTGCAAAATTCAACACCTCAGACGACACGACATCAATGAGCTTCAAGTTCGTCACTCTTCCATTCGCAATGTAACTTGTAATTTTGCTGTATTCTGCCACCCTAAGCCAACCCTTGAAAGCGTGCGAAATCGGCGACATGGAAATTACCATGAGCTGGTGTCTCAAATCAATGAAATTTACCAGCGTGCTGCTAATCAAGGGCATGACGGAGTCTTACAATGACTGCCGGGGACACTATGGGATCAGTGGTAACCCCATCACCGACGACGCTGCTCGATGTGCCTACACCGGAGCGTACGCTCTGTTCTTACCTTTGTCAAAATTGGACCCTGCAAGAGAACTTCACCAAATCGCGCATAATGCCACAATAGCGCATTGGAAGTCTTCGCTAAACTCCAGTCATGGCACACAGAACGTTGAATCACTACTAGAGGTACAACTGTCATCCAAAGTTTCTCGACGTGACGCTGCAATGCTGTGTTGGCTGTCTGTCGGTTTAGCGTTTACCAACTCATTGAGCTATCACATGGTATGGAAGATTCGCCCTTGAGCAATAACAGCAACTGTGTAGAGACTAATGGCCATCTCTTGCGCTGCTTTCACCAATTCGAAAGACATCGTCATACTCTCCATTACGGCTTGAGGTAACACGATGATAGGTTTTTTTCCTGGAGAAAATATTTGGGAGCCTGTCGTCACGGGACATCAGCGTAGGAAGCCACACGAGCCCTCTTTCAGTACTTAAAGGCAACAAAATTGATCGACCGCCTGTGATACGCTGCACTGTGTGTTTGTTGTGAAAAGTGTCTCTTTTTAGGGGCGAAGCTCCTTAGGGTGTGGGTCTGTCCCACCTTTGTAGTATGTAGTAGTAGTAGTAGTAGTAGTAGTAGTAGTAGTAGTAGTAGGTAGCCGCGTATAGTGGAATGTACCCACTCCACGTGATAAAGATGACGATTACGCCTGATGACCATGAAGAATAAGCGCGTTCCGGTATAGTGGAATGTACCCACTACACGTGATAACGATAACGATGACGCTGATGAGGAAAACAAGATCAGGGGAACCCCCTCCTTGTGGTCCGTAGAGCTCTTGAACAAAATCGTCATCTACCCCATATGTAAATAATAAAACATTGTGTAAATACTTCATCAATACGTAAATAATGAAACATTGTGAATATACTGTATGTATAATCACACCACATCCCCGCGTTTGTTTGTCAGGTCTTTGTATGATGATCGAGTGGGCAAAATTTACGGGGATTGACGGTTTACCAAATTAGCCTCCGGAGCTTCGCCCCCTCACCATCATTCACTTCGTGGATATGGCGCGATTTTTTTTAGGACCGAACCTCCTTAGGCCGGCGCCCCGCCGTCGCCGACGCCGTTGAAGATCCCTCGCTCGGTGCCAGTTGTGGCGTCTCCCCCTCACGTGGGAGGATAAATGAGCTTTATGAGAGCTGGAACGCGGATGGCGTCTGCACGATGCGCAAAGCGCGAGAATACGAACGCATGCGAAACGCAGGCTGATTAGTCTCCCTCTCTCTCTTTCTTTGACTCTGCCCTCTCCCCTCAAACCGGCGAACGCGCGAAACCATCGCTTCACCCTGTCGTCCGCCCAGTGGTTGCTCCGTTGCCTGGACAATGAAACGCCGCGCGCGCCGAACGCCGCGTGCGTCCCATTTCTAAGGAGCTTCGCTCATCGGTTGTATTCGTACACGGAACAACTGCTAGTTTTCACAACCCTTGTGTCTACAACTTTCCTGATGACTAGACCACGCATTGTTGTAATGGAAACCATTTATAGGCGTGCATTTTGAAAGGTCTGTTACGAGGATTTTAAGCCTGCGCGGTGCTCTCTCGATACACTCTGAATAGCAGTTACCAAGTTAACAATTAACTAATGAGGGTACGCAAGTGCCCCAGGAATGATAATGCGCATTCATTTGACCATTTCGTACAAATGATAAAGGTATACGATGGGCAGGTGTCCGTGTATATATACTAGATATCTAGCAGAGCGTTTACGTTCTCTTCCGGCCTGACCTCTGTATTTGCACACAAGTACGTAGCGGGAGGGGTGGCGCGCATGCGTAGAACGATCGTGAGAGCAGCGGTACGTACGACCGGAGTCCTTCAGGAAAGTAATGAAGGATCCCGGTGAAGTCCGTGCAGTTCCCTTCGCTGAGTCGGGGCGCTACATCGTGTGCGGAGCGGAGCGTTAGTGACGCTCTGATAAGACAGTTATAACTGAACAGAACAGAAAACTGCCTAATGACATTCTACATATTTCATTCCTGTTTTCTTCGTCTCTATAGGAGGACGGCCTGAGCAGGCTCGTGAAGCTGGGAGCTCCCAAGAAGAAGCTGATGTTGGGTATCCCCTTCTACGGACGCAGCTACACCCTACTTGACCCGCGACGACACGCGCTCGCTGCGCCTTACGCGCCGAGACGTACACGCCGTACCGGGACCGTACGTCATGTCGGACGAGATACTGGCATACTACGAGGTAAGTGCACGTACGCCTGTTGCCACGAAATGTGTCTTGTACATAATGTACTACATTGTACAGTGTCTGAGCTGATACAAGGAACGAGAGACAACACTGAGAGACGAGACACAATGTGAATTGCAGAACGTGAGCTTGCACATGTTGCTACTCCATATTCACACTTTTACTCTCTGTTTTACTGCCTTATACCGCTAGCCGTGTGTAAGATAGCGAACTGGACGTAGTCTAGTTCACCTACCTTCTTTCCTATATTCTTTTAGGGGCGAAGCTCCTTAAAGCGGCACCCGTTCGTCCCTCGTCGTAGTCGTAGTCGTAGTGCGTAACCAGTCTTACGCTTTGACCTCCAAGGTGGTGCCGGTGGGAGATTTCTCCTGTGCGTTGTTGAACAATAAAAAATTTGCAGCGTGCGCGTTAACTAAAAGCCGAATTCTTCTGTCTCTCATTCCCCATTAGCAGCCATTGGCATTTATCCTGTGCGTGATTAAACAATAAAAATTTTGTTCAAAACGCCGTTGACTGATGAAATAAACCAACGAAAGACGCCAGATGTTTTCTAAAAAGCAAAACGAAAAGACGCCAGATGTTTCTAAAGCAAAACGAAAAGACGCCAGCTGCTTAACGAAAGACGCCAGGTGTTTTCTAAAGCAATGGTTTTATAATCAAAACCATATCGCGATACAGGTTTGTAGTTGACGATGCTCGTTGGTGTCGGTGTGTGCTCGTATGGATAAGGATGCCGCTGCAACCAGTGCAAGAACCACTTAGCTTACATTTCACCGACCACAAAGCGGTCATAATGAAAGGACAACGGAAACCAGCAATAAAAGTTTGATAAAGCATTTAATCAATCGTTTCACGTCATTTTTATCGGGCGAATTAACGGAAGAAATTTCACGGTTTAACCGATGATTACTTCCAGGAGCTTTGCCCAATCTCATCATCATTCACCTCGTGGATCTGCCGTCAATTTTCTCTCTCTTTCTACGCTTACGAATCTCTTAAACAATTCCCTAATGAGATTTCGCGTGGATTTCTCCTACCTTTCCTTGTGGCCTAATTTCGTCCCAAGTTCGAATTCCCATCTTTCATTTAACTTTTCTAAAGGATGTAAAGATGGCGTGATTTATATTGAAAATAATTGTATAGCAATACGTGAACCGGAAATCGTAACTATCTCTTGAGAAGTCAATATGCAGTGTACCCCTGAGAAAGAGCCTTGGCCTAGCATATAGCTTATACAAGAGGCACGTACGATCCATTGGCTCCATTGACAGTCACGTTCATGGATACCCTCCGTTACACTGTAGCTTCGAGTCACCTGAATTGCCGTTACTTGTATGCAATAAACTTCCCTGTGTACCGCAGCCACCGCTGCTTTGGTCATAGGTTAAGACTCGTGCTGAATGATAGCTCCCTCATAGGTGGGTACACAATACTCTCAACCATCCACCATTTTACAAGGTGAAAGATGTCCCGGGGCACATGTAATGTCATTCGCAGCGTATGTTATCACATGTAATTGCCATTTTTAGGAGTGATGCTCCCTATGCTCGCGCCATGTCCGTTGTCGCCGTCGTCGTAGCTCCCCGCCGGACCGAAACACAGGTGTTACATACACCGTACATAGAGCGTTCATAGCGCGCATATAGGTTTAAATTAGACCGTACTCTGTCCGTGCATCTGTCTGTCCGTCCGTCCGTGCACCCGTCCGTCCGTCCGTGGATCTGTCCGTCCGTCCATCCATGCGTCCGTCCGTCCGTCCGTCCGTGCATACGTCCGTACGTGCATACGTCCGCCCACCCGTCCATCCGTACGGGTTGCGTCCGTCATGGACGGATGGACGGACAGATGGATTCTTTATATCGTTTATCATTTCGTCAATGGAGCTTCGCTCCATCATCAGCATTGACTTCGTGGATCGGCTGCCAATTTTTTTTTCTGCGAAGGCGCAGTAAATGAGATTCACAGCTAACGGCATTCGCCCACTAAATCCACTTTCCGAACTTATACAAGCGTGACATGTGTAATCTTCACGGCAGGAGGTCAAGCAAAAATTACCAAAGTGTTAATTTACAGCGACATGTAATCAAAGTTAAGGAATTCTTTAATTAATGTTGTCAACTTTGTATAGCTTTCAAGGCGGAGCTGTTAAGCTTTTCCGAATGCCGATAGTTGTCGACAAAAAGCTATCATAATAATGAACAGGCACGCGCTCTCTTCGTCCTTTTCTTCTTTTTCTTCATCTCCCGCTTCGCTCCCAAACAGGTGCGCCGATTTGTCCGGCGTGGCATTTATTACACTGACAGGCAAGGGAAAGATTACAGAGAGAGATAGAGAGAATGAAAGAGAAATAGAGAAATTCTCGGCGAAATAAATTCTTGATGTTGCGTGATTCGAACCCACGTGCCAAAGATCCACAGAAGAGCGTCGTAACCGCTCGGTTGTCCAGGCATGCTAGCAGAGCCAAGCATAGCTTTGTATATTAAAGAATAGCAAGGAGATGGGAAAGCGAAGCTAGAGTGAGGAGAAGGGCTGTGAGAATGAGGAGGAGGGAAAGGAAGAGGGGAGGGAATAAGGCATAGTATGGAAAGACAGAATTAGAAAGAAAGCGAAGACAGAAAGAAAAGGGGAGAGAAAGAGAAACAAAGAAACAGAGACAGAGAGAAAGAGATAGAAAGAAAGAGGCAGCGAGAAATAGAAACCGAGCAAAAAAAAAAGGGGGGGAAGAAAGAGGAAGAAAAGAAGAAAGATCGAAAAAAATAATAAAGAAATATATGAACAGTCAAAGAGAGAAACAAAAATATAAACACAAAAAAAGACAGAAAAAAAAACCGGGAGAAGAAAGAAAAAGAAAGAAAGGGCGCAAGACAAAAAGAGGAAAATGGCTGCAGCTTAGCTCGGCTAAGCCGGTTATGGAAGCGATAGTTTGCTTACTTCGCTATGCTTGTTTGCCCTCGTTGCCGAAGCACACTTTATGTACCCAACGATATGGCTAGTGGAACATTCCGTACTGGCTGCACTCACTAAGGTCATTTCGCCAGTTTCCGAAGCCGTCGCCGCAGTCGACGCAAGAAGAGCCAGGCCCCTAAACCGCCAACAGGCGCTCGCGCTCGGGTGATTCTCTGCAAGCAGTTTTCACTTAGTACGCTGAGGAAGGGCATCTGGAGAGATAGGCAGGCAAGCTGACGAACGCGTTCGCTGTATGCTTGTGCACAATTGCAACGCCACAACTAAATTTCGCTCGATTTGTCAGGGGTTATACGTTGATTGCTTGAAGTCTACACGGAGATACAGAGCGAAACTCGCTCGACAAGGCCAGTAAAGCTTTGCCTTAGAAAAAGAAAGAAGGTTGGTTTGCTCCGCTCTTCCTTCAGGCTTGGCGCCACTAGTGCGAAGCACCATTAATTTTTTTTTTTTTGACGTACAGCACCATATAGACGCAGTAATTTGTGAAAATGTACATGGCGTTTTTGTTCCTAATAGAGGCAGATCCAGAAACCGATACTGGGCTAAATTTTTACAGGACCGTAAAGTGCGCCTAAGCATATTTCACTTTGAAAACAATGGTAACCATGTCGGGGCGATTCCTGATTGTAACTTGAACTCAAAGAGGCAGTTTTGAATCCAAGATGAGTGAAATCCTCCATTTGTGTCAATGAAAGCGAGCGAGATCAATTTAACCAGCGCTGCGTCCATAACCGTGACCACAGCAATCAACATGGCCACAGCAAATCTGTTTCACTTGTTTCCTAGTTGCTTTGCTGTCGTGCTTTCGTTTCACAATTAGTTTTTTTGGATGAGTTGGTAAGAACTACCTACTGAAGGACGTGATGTTGTAGAAGGGAAACTCGAATATAAAGAGTAAGATGACGACTCCTACTTATTTCTACATCTTAGTTTTTCTTTAAATGTACTGCGCTATATATAGTATCGTGCCTTGCTGTCGTTCCAAAACGGTATATATTAAATAAAAGACAACTGATATGAAGATATTGGGCCCCGATCTATTCATTGATGAAGTGAACCGAAACAGTGTGGCATAAAACAAGGTAATAAAAAGAGAAAGAGCTGAATAATTTTTGAAGGCCTTGAATGTAAGCCAAGAACAAGAAGCGGCTGTCATTAGTCCAGAATGGTGCGCCTTTGCCTGGAAGGACCACTCGTTCTACAAGTCTACTCATCGCCATTACGCCCATGCAACAGAGCACGACATCAACGAAAGCACAAGGATCATGTTAACTTTGTCGCAAAATACTGCTACGCCATTCATTCGCTGCGATTCAGTGTTCTTTTACGAACTAATTCAAGTCGAAATAAATGCTCCAATCTATAAGAGCCAAATGTAATTTTTACTCCTGAATACGGGCGATAGTGGGTTATGTAGAGT
Organism: Rhipicephalus appendiculatus; assembly: GCA_030522465.1. NCBI lineage: Eukaryota > Metazoa > Arthropoda > Arachnida > Ixodida > Ixodidae > Rhipicephalus > Rhipicephalus appendiculatus. Next base: position 46,026 of record JALIZH010029038.1, on the reverse strand, counting down.
AAGACTTGTTGTTGGGCGAGTAGGTTAACATCCATGGGGTACATAATAGCGCAAACTTGGAAAAAGACAGATTCGCGAAAAGAAGTAGGAGGGAGCAGAAAGGTCGGGCGCTAAACTTCAACTGTTTATTCGAAAGAACAAGCCACCAGATTACAACTCTCTGCGCATGCCTGCATGAAAATCGGTAAACACTGGTCACACTCGCAAATCAAGAAGCTGCAGCTCATTTTGGTAAAGTGAAACAGACGTATCATTGATTGCAACCCGTGCCTCTTTTCTTAATATGAAACGCCTTCAATAACTCTCGCGCTAATGTGTCGTGGCAGAAGGCACGACACATTTTGCCCGTTTTCTGAGCATTAACTTTCGTACCGAATTCTAGTTATGCGTGCAAAGCACTGAAAAGAAACAGTTTGCATCCTTTTCAAACGTTGTTTCGGAAGTTACACCAGCAGAAACGACACTAGCGGACACACTGGCAGCGGCGGCGGCGGATTCAGCCGGCTTTGCAAAAGCGAGATACGTGGGGGCATGCCGACTCACCGCTGCTGCGACTTCTCTTACTTCCAGTGTTCACGGCAATCGCAGTCCCAAACCAGGCTCTCGGGGAACGCGTCCTTGTCGAGGCCGTGAGCTTTGTCGTGCTGCACGGGTAGTTTGCAATGGCGCCGATGCGAGCCACCGCCTACGCCTTTGCCGACATGTTGAATTTGCGGCCACTTGTTTGCATCATGTGGTTTGAGCTCGCGCAACCAAAAGCCGTGAAGCGGAAAGGCGATCCGTTATCGCGTGGCGGAAAAAATCGGTCTCGAACTGATTTTTTTTTGCGTCAACCCCGCGGCATGGTTTTCCGGCCGCTTAGGCGGCGAAGCGAGTGAATTTCCGGCGAGTTTTGCCGCTTTCGCTCCCTTCGAGGCCAAGTGTGAACGCGCCTTTAGGGTGGCTGTTATAATGTCCACCGTATAGGGTTACCCGTCGGTACTCATAGCAGTATCTTATGGTACATTTGACTGGTCGTTTTCGAGCGCTCCCGCAGGCGCTGAAAACGTGACGTAAAATAGCAACTAACCATTGCTACTAACATTATTAGGTCAGAACATGATCAAGAAGGAGAAACATGACTTGCACAACAGCTTGTTCTCGTTGAAGAGTTTTAAAGCTGTTGAATTCAACACTTTCAAAGACAGTCAGAGCGCTCTCAAACGACCAGTCGAATGTACCATTAGCAAATGTGAAGTGGGTGCGCAAAGGCAAAACGTACCGCGTATCGCTGTAACTCGCCATGCAAAGAAGCACAGGCAAAACTCTTGTATCTCGTTGATAATGAAACATTTACGCATGGAACTATATTATCTGCTGAGCAAGGATACTTTAGCTATACGTACTCCTCATAGCTTTGACAGTGCTGCGAGGTATTCGTGAGACGGAATATACTATGGGAGAGCGGCCAACTGTCCCTATTGCAAACCGTGTGTTACGGCAAGTGACTGCGTCGTGACACGGTGCACATGGAGCCGTATGCGACAGAAACTGCAAAAATATGTTGTAGTGAAAAATCGGCATGTTGGTTCTGGTTAGTTTAGTGCTTTTGCCACGTATATGTAAGTACTTTTAGGGCAAAACATAATATAAATGTGTGAAGCTAAAACATTTTAAGCTCGACTCCTAACCTTTAGACCAACATATATAATATTAAGAGAACAAACCGAATGCCCTTGTGAAGTACTAGAAGCGAAATTTGGGCTAGTTGGTGGTTCATGCTTGGGATTTAAGAACAGCACGAAATATAGACAAGGACTGAAGAAGAGACAAGGCGCTGAACACGCAACTGACCTTTATTGGAAGGAACACGCACATATATCAAGCAGCCGACCCAGTCACGTGGCACACCAAAGGCGTCTGCGCAGCACAGCAAACAAGGTACAAAAAAGGCCTAGTCATTGTGAAAAGCAACACGTGTGTAAACAACCGTGAAAAAAAGAAAGAAAGAAAAAATTGATTGGCCTTTTTTGTACCCTGTTTGTTTCTGCTGCGCAGACGCCTTTGGTGTGCCACGTGACTAGGTCGGCTGCTTGATATATGTGCGTGTTCCTTCCAATAAAGTTTAGTTGCGAGTTCAGCGCCTTGTCGTCTCTTCTTCAGTCCTTGTCTATATTTCGCGCTGTTTTTACATCCCAAGTCCTTGTGAAGTCTACCAAAACATCGATGTCACTTTGAAGTGTAAGGCGCGACGTGTAAAGCGCGAAGTGTAAGGCGCGAGAGTCATGAAAGGCGCTCTGTGTGTGTGTGTACTTTCTCTCTGTCCGTTGTTGTCATCGTGCCTTACACTTCAAATATGCTAAACACACCCAGTCTGCCATTCACATCGATTTCACCACGCGGAGACGTGTTGAGACAAAAAAAAAAATACAGACATGCTCGGCTACACGGCGCGTCCAGAACGCTTTTAGCGATGCCCACGATGCCAGCGTGCGGTCGCACAGGGTGGCGACACTCATTGACGACACCGCCGCCATATTGGCTCTATCAGTGGAGCTATCTCGTTGAGGGGTGTTCATATTGGGTCAAACAGTGGACGCTTTCCCCACCCTATACGAAGGAAAGCTGACATGGAAGGCTTCGCTGTCGTCGAGGCGCCGCACATCTAGCTGCTCAGCACCACGGCGCGTTGACTGAGGGTGCTATAAGAAGCTCACCCATAGCGTTACGCTGGAGTTTCATGACCAGTAGGATAGTGTTGATAAAACCTGCTTAAGGGGAACTCCGGTCTATTTTTGACCATATTGAGATAATGCCGCTTTCAAATAGTATTAACGGTCCTGTATTAGCTAGGGTGGTTCGTTTTACTGAGAGACTCGTCAATAGTTTTAAATAAGCAAAAAACAATGAGTCAATACCGAAACCGAAACAGGGAGCTGCTCCGTGCTGGGTATGCGATGACGTCACGAGATCCGCTAAACGCCGCCACGGCTGGCCAGCATGTAAACATTGAACAAGTGCTTCTTCGATCGCGCAAAAACCAAGCTGGCGATGTCATACGAAACTGCATCAAGCTGTGCCAGCCCGTATGAACTGACCAGTGACGAGTTCAGCAATGAGTGCAGCTACTATCTGAGCGCGGAAGCATCGCCTTTTGATTTCGACCCGCCGGCGCGTGAAGCAGCTGACGTGCCCTGCATTGATCTCGTCGTTGCTCAGTATTGTGCGGGCTTATACTGTAAGACCCGATGTTAACGACGACTTACGCGTTATGCAGCTGACAAAACCCAACAAATATGCTCGCGTCGTGGTAGCCTGGTAGAAGAAAGCACGCGCTGCATCCGCCTGCTGGGCGAGACGGGGTAGGCGCGTTACGTCACATACCAGGGTGGCCCGCGTTTACAGGCGTGTTTCGAAATCGGCTATCAATTTTTGAAATTCGTTTTCTAAAAAGTTAAGTGAGTTACGGCTGTATAATTTGGCATATATCATCAGGGTGCCGAAGAGAACATATGCTGAAAGTTTTGTAGAAATCGGTGAATGTAAAAAAATCGCCGGAGTTCCCCTTAAACTACGCTACCTAAGCTACCTAGAAATAAAGAGCTGCACTTAGTCAAAACGCCGTGTTGTTGTAGTTGGTGTTCATCTACAGTCAACTCCATGTGTGGGATTATAGGGCTGGCAATATTGTTAAGGGGAGAATATACTTACACTATATACATATATATAGAAAAAATCCAGCGGCTAGCAAGATGGCATATAGCTCATAAGCTCTGTCGACGTCGTCTTCTTTCCGCTCCTCTTCGTCGTCCTCTCGAGACCGTTTCATGGTTTCCCGGCGGCTGGGGCACCGACCCGGTGTTAATCGGGATGCAGTCGAGTGATATGGCTTGAGCCGTGTAACATGCGCTATGCCAGTGCGAGAGGGTCAACAACGGTTGGGTCATTAGGGGTCATTTCGTATGTGACGTCGGTCACTTAGAGTAAGATGCGGTAAGGGATGGAATAGCGTGGAAGAAACTTCTGCAAAAGTCCAGGGCGACGTGAGGGGGGGGACCAAAGCAGACCCAGATTACCAGCTGCGTAGCAGACGTCACGATGGGAGGCGTCATACAAGCGCCCCTGATTGTCCACTAGTCGGCGTCGAGCAACTTGGCACGCCTCTTGCGTCTTCGTTATCGTTTCCCGGGAGCAGTCCGACGTATTACTTAATCTAGATGGCAGGAGTGTGTCGAAAGGTAGCGTAGGGTCGCGTCCGAACAAAAAAAAAATGGAGAGAACCCAGTGGTTTCGTGTCGAGAATAATACGCAAATATGACAAATGGTGACGTAGCGTCCCAGTCGCGATGGTCGGCGGAGACACATGGATAGCATGCCAGTAAGAGTTCGATTGAGGCGCTCGGTTAGACCGTTGTTTTAGTGACGATAAGCAGTTTCAAGCTTGTGTTTAGTTGCGCAGGAGCGTAGGAGGTCAGCAACCATTTTGGAAAGGAAGTAACGACCTCGGTCGGCGAGGGGTTCCATGGTGTAGGATGACGTTCTCCAGGAGGAAGTTGGCGATACCAGTTGTGGAGATAGTAGGGACAGCCCGTGCGATCGCGTATCTGGTTGCATAATCGGTCGCTACTGCAAGTTACGTATTTCCTGCAGCCGAAGTAGTAAAAGGGCCAAGGAGATCAACACCTACACGATGGAATGGCTCTGATTGTATGTCGGGCGGCTGAAGGCGTCCGGCAGGATAGGTGGTAGCTTTCTTCCGTCGCTGACAAAGATCTCAGGCTGAAATATAACTGCACGCTTCAAGGCATAGACCAGGCCAGAAGAAGCGCAGGCGAACTCTACCGTTAGTCTATGACACGCTGCGGTGACCGCCTGTCGGCATATCGTGAAACTGGGCGAGAACAGTTTGGCGCATGTGAGGAGGAACGATGAGTAGTCTGTCGGGGCCGTCAGGAAGCATGTTGCAGCGGTACAATGCACTGTCATAGAGATCAAACATCCGAAGAGAAGGGTCGGGTGTCGCCGACGTTAGCGTTAGGATAATATCGTGCAAGAATGTGTCCCGCGATGATTGATTCCTATGTCGTGAAAAGCTGACAGAGAGAGAACGTTGGTAGATAGGAAAATTGGCCTGTTTTCCTCGGCTTCTCCCCCCCCCCCCCCCCCCCCACCGTGCTTCTCGTGGTTTGCCCCACCACACCTTCCCAAGAATATACAGCGCGGTGAACCACTTTTCCTATATAAAGACTTGCTGACAATTCCTAGTCATGCCATCAAATGTACCGGCTGCATGAGGCCTTTCTAGGAGGTCGTGAAGAGGCCAGCGATGAAGCCTGTGCTTAACGGCCGTCGATGACCATCAGCGATGGCTACGTGCCAGTGCACCCCGCCTTGGCCTTGAAGCATTTTCTAGGCGACTGAAAACTGCCAAGGGTTCCCCAGTCCCCACAGTCCTGACGTAGCTCCTCCAGACTTCCTTTCGTTTCCACGCTTGAAAACTCCCATGAAAACACGTCATTTCGGGACAGTTTACAAACTCAAGGAGGCTTGAACAAATGATTTGAAGGACATTCAGGAGGTAAGCTACCGTGACGCCTTTGATGCCATGAGTCGAAGCGATGTGTCGTCCCAGGGGCAGCCTATATCGAAACCTTTATTGTACAGTGCGGCTCTGATCAATATATCTTTTTTTAATCGACTCATTTACATTACCTTTCGGACATACCCTGTAGATCTGCGGTGTAAAGCACACGATTTCCCGTTACCTTTGGCGGATTTCTCGACCTGCATCGCGGTCTTGCCTATTAGAAACAAACACGTCGACACGGCGACTTTGATTTCGTCCCACTTAGGTGGTTTTTCATTCGACTGTACAAAGTATGCAATGTTCAACAGGAGGCCTCCTTCCCCGCCGAGCGTGTACATCATGTAAACATTGTGTACATCATGTAAACATGATGTCCGTACGGAAGAAACGGTTGCATTTCTCGTACTTTAAAGGTTATGCTACGTGCATATAACGCTTCCTCAAAAGGCATATAATACAGCACCGGCCACCCATTACATATAACTGGTATGGTTAAAGCAAAAGCTTCGTGAGCGTAAAATAAATATCCAAAGAACCAATGGTCATAAGATACATCTGGCGTAAGCACATGTGCATGAAGTCATCACATGATCTTCAGATCACTCGTGTTCACTTCGACGCCTTCGGCGGTCACTCCCGTTTGATGAGGCAGCTAAGGTTCTCTCCTTAATAAAGACACATTGGTTCATTTGCATTCACACAGTGCTTTGTCAATAATTCGCGACAATTTCTGTTTGTAGTAAACGAACGAGTTTATCGTATCAGTACATTAGCGGCATACTTCACAAACGTAAATGAGTACACTTGATGTTTTCGTAGAATCGCTGTTACAGCAAGACAGTTCACACGAATACGACTTGGAAAGCAAACAGAAATAACGCACAATACAGCGAATGAGTTCACGCAAAATCACGGTTCTGAAGGCTGCGCAGAGGCGGACTGACTATAAGATCTTCCCGCCTATACCGTTCCCACAATTTCCTCGCCCGCCGTCGCCATGGCCACCAGTAGCGGCGAGGGGATGGTGTCGCAGACCCCCGTGAGATCGTCCAGTTGTGAATCGAACAGGGCCACGGCAGTGTTGCCCATTGTATCGTCGAAGGCCCGCCGCATGCGTAAACGCATTTGGTCGGGTGATGTGTACGCAGCCAACTGCACATTTGTTCAGAAGACGTTACTTCTTATGCTCGAGGGAACTTCACGTTGGGCAAGTTGGTATATCTGTTTGTGTTTTAAAACGCTTTTAGCGGGAAACACATAAACAAGCAAGCGAAAACGACGGGACAAATCGTCACAAACAACTTCTTGAATACACAGAAAACACGTACTCGTCAACGTGATAAGTTTACAGACCACGAGTCACAACAAAGAGCCGAATATATCTCCGTCGCCTCGGCAGGCAGCCTTTAATTTAGATTTCGGGCACGTTAGAAAACGCCCGAACCACATGCACCGATGAAGACAAATTCTTGCGAAAAACTACACCGGGATAAACAGTTACACGGGGCTGTTACCTGTCGGTCCTCCTGTCGTTCTGCGATGGAAACAACTTGCCCAAGAAAACATCTACAGTGCAGCTCGACCTAATTCACTTAGAAGCTTGCCGCGAATTATAAGTTTTCTCCGATCTAGTTAGCGGTCTCTAAAAATTTGACGGTGACTATACATATGCATCATCAATCTGCTCCCGCGCGAACTAATGCGCAACCAAACATGCGGGACCATTTGCGACAGCGCAGATGGGATGGTGTATGAAATTCCCCTCACGTTCGGCTGTTCTTACATTGGGCAATGATGAAAACGTTCAGGCTTCGGATTGGATTACGTCAGCAAGAGAAATGTCAACAAATCTTTTACACAATTATCTGTATCCTGCCACGATATGATTATGAAGGACGTTGCAGTGGAGGGCTCCGGAAATTTCGACCAACTGGTGTTCTTTAACGTGCACTGACATCGGACACCAGCGGGAATGAGTTCGTGTCCATAGAGATTTAGAAGGTTTGTTGCAAGAAGGTTTGTTGCTCCGACAAGAAAAGCGGACATTTTTTAGTAATAATTAGGGAGCGCGCAAAGGGTAAAATAGGTTTCTCAGAGCACGTTTCAAGTCACGGTCAACATGCTCATAGTACATGCTTCAGCCTGCCAAACCGCTTTCACACTTGCATACTGGCATCGACGAAAACGGCCTTACGCCTTTGAATAACTATTAATTTTGTAACAGTAAATGTACGCCATTAGCTAGTTTGTGTTGGAAATACAATTTTATATAAACTCCTAGATACCAATTTGCATACCTTTCGCATAGACTTTGCAACGTTACGGTTTCACATTAATAGCTTTGCATGGAATTTCTAAGTGGAGTTAACTCCATGTCTTGATATTTGAAGCCTTTACTCTCCAGATAGCGAGAAGAAACCATTGTTTCGTATATTATAGAAAAAATTTTCAAAGGGCATTATCATCGCATCTGAAGAGCCTTGATTCCCACAGAACAACAGCAAACATTTTTTTTTCTTCGCGGAAATAGCGAGGGAGCAAGACCTCGAGGAGCACAACGCACGATACTGAAGTAAAGAAGGCCGCGTCGTGATGAAAGCTCGTCGTCCCTGCGTGGAGGGATCCTAATCGATTTGCAGGCATTCTCAATTAAAGTTCTCTCTCTCTTCATTTTATTCCGCTAGAAAAATTAAGTAAATCAGATATTGTTTGATATTTATGATAGGGATCCCAATGTGCTCCAAGTTATTGTAATCACCATGAAATATCCCATATTTACAATGTCGGATGTGCCGAAGTTAAAAAAATACATTTCGAGTGCTGCGTTGGGATCTAAATCTCAAAGTAGCTGATGACCATCAAAACGTGTTGTGAGGAGCAAAACTGAACATGGCTAAGTTCTGTTCCTCACCGTAGGAACAAATATGAAAAAAAAGTTCAAAAGTTCATTTTATCTGAAAAGGTACGCACATCATGAAAACTGAGAATTTTGGAGGCCAACCTAATTCTTGATTTAAGTGTCTGGTATCGGCACTAACCACGTGGGAGTTCCCGGTTCTCTGGCTGTATTCCTTTGGTTAACCTTGCGTTTCATCGCGCTCTTGCCTCAGATCTCAGAGGCCTTGCAGAAAGCAGCGAGTGTTTGGGATCCGCTCCGCCAGGAGTCGTGACGATTCCAGCTACTCAGAATCTTTCAAAGAACTCATGGAATAAATTCTCATTGGTTATTCTGAACAGATAGTACGCGCTTATCCTAAGTAATGTTATGCTCCGATATGATATGTGTCCAATATAACTCAACTATAACCATAACCATCAATATCTGTTTTTTTAGAATACATGATTATTCCTGAAATCGGAAGTAGGTGCTCCACCGGAAGTGTTTGGAATTGAAACGAAAGTGGTACTGTCATTGTCCGCTAAAGAATATATCCTTGTCCGCTAGAAGGCTTAGATTAAAGTACGGGTTCGCAAGCGACGTACTCTGTGCCACGTGACACCACTTGGAATCCTTCACGTCGTCCAAGATGGCCAGTGTGCACTCGTCGTCCTGGCTTGCAACCGCTCTCTTCGCGTGGCATACGTCGGCCAGCCCCAATGATATCCTGAGACTTGTTCGAGAATTTTGGTGCGGAATTCGGGCGGTGTACCGTCGGCCCGCGCTGCCCGAGCCGATCTTCTTGGCCAAGTAGACGCTCGCTCGAGCCTACGCGCCAATAATGACACACGCACAGTGAATACTAAATGTGTGTACAACTTTTTTCAGGCCGCCATGTTATTACTACTGGCACCGCAACAACAACAACAACAACTACTACTACTACTACTACTACTGCTACTACTACTACTACTACTACTCTTGCTAAAAACAGGAATACTACTATGATAACAGTTATTATTTATTATTATTATTATTATTATTATTATTATTATTATTATTATTATTATTATTATTATTGTCCTTCAGAATTTGTAAAGCTAAAGTGTATCAATATGCAGATGACACAGTTCTACTAACACGTCACATACGTTATGAAGGAGCGATCACCGCTCTTCAGAGTGAAATTTATGAGGCGATGCAATGGTTTAAAGAGAATTGTTTAATTGTTAATGAAAAGAAAACGAAACTTATATGCTTTCGAAGCCCTTTAAAAACACAAAGAATAGACACGCCTATATTTCTACATACAGAACATTGCAATCCATGCAAATGTATTGCAGTGGAATATGTTGACGCTTTCAGATACCTGGGTGTAATTTTTCACAGTGGTATGTCTTGGCAGCATCACATGGCATTTCTATGCACCAAACTGAGAAGTGTTGCATGTATACTTTTTAACATGAAAAGCTTAGTACCTCTCTCGGTGAAGAAAATGATAGTTCATGCGCTAGCTTACAGTGCGCTGAGATATGGTATAACCATTTTTGCATTTTGTTCGGAGCACTGGAAAACTCGTATAGACAGTTTACTTAGAAATACCCCTAAAAAGTGTTGCCTACGGTAGTAACTTAGCGTCCAATAATATTTGTCAGGAGTTATGATTTTGTATGTTCGAGGATTTGTTTATCAAAACTCTTATTTTGCGACAAAGCTGGTGTGATAACTTTAAAGTGCCGTATGTTGCTCGTCGGCCGCTGAGAGAAAAAAAAGCGTTTTATTGTACCACGGTTTTCTACAAGATATGGAGAAGCATGCAGAAGTGTGTATATTCCAAAAATATTTAATGAACTACCGCAAGAGTTTTTTTCTGCAACTTCAAAAAAGCGGTTGAAGAAGTTATTTCTTGAATTGTGAAATACATTGAGGAAAATGTGATGTTATATATGCTCTAGGTCCCTTCTTTGTGTTTTTTTTAATTATTGCCTGTAAACAAAGGCTTGTGTCAATTTTTGTCTGTTCGTTGCTATAAAAAAGTAATTTTCATAACCATGTAACCACATCGCTGTAACCGACTCTGCCGGGCCTAGTCACACAAGTCTTCGTTGACTTAGACAGGCCCGTTTCTGTATTCTACTTCAGGATGTGTTTAATAAATTGTTATTATTATTATTATTATTATTATTATTATTATTATTATTATTACTATTATTATTATTATTGGCAGTCACAGCAGAAGTGTTGTAAGACTACGGCAGACATAGGTATCTGTCTATGACCTCCAATTTACTCTTTTTGATATCTTAACCATTTCAATCAGCCATCTTCACATGACGAGCACTGAAGATATGCACAGAGCACAAAAGGAGCAGCAAGGAGGAGCCCTGACTTCGAAGTGGAGTTTATTACAAATGTACAAAAATCTGCAACCTCGAACATGTCACTACATAAACATATAAAAGTTTAAAAAATTCTTCGCGTCAATATGGAATATACCATCTAGCCCTTTCTAACACATATGCTTCCATCACCCAACAGATCGACTAAAAACGCATATGAGGAAGCAATGAATGAACCGAATTGAAATATAACACTCACGGATATGCTGTAGGCGAACTTGTTCCAGAACCTGACGTCGTAGTCCAATCGCACGCGAAGAAACGCGCTCGCCGCGAACTGTCGGGCTCCGCCGCAGTTCACGGTGTCGTCGCAGCGTTGCAGCTTGTGCGTCGCCACCAGCACGTAGGACAACTGTTCGAGCAACGAATCCGTCAGCCCGTAGTGAAGCACGAGATCCTTGGAAGCCGGTACCGTCAGCATGACCCCCGTGAACGCATCCTTAAGCTTTGTCACGAGCCATTGAATCCCTTCTATGCTCTGCGCGTTGTTTACGTCGCAGTTGTCGCCAGGATGGTTCCAATGCAAGTTGATGCCCTGCGGGTTGTACAAAACTGTCAATTACCTGTCCGAAATGGGCCTTGTCGAAAGGCTCTAATGATCGAATAAGTCACATAGGAAAATCTTAACTTACCTGACACCCCAATTGTAAATACTTTTATCAGGTCCGCATGCACATTTCTTATTTGTTTATATTCTTTTTTTTCTCATTCTATTCTTCCCACTCTTCTGAAATCTTTTAGTCCCCTTCCCCCATCCCTATTCAGAGTAGCCTGTCAGCGCCGTATAGACGTCGGCGAAAATCTGTTTTTCTAATAAAAACTCTGTCTCTCTCTCTCTCTCTCGATACGGAGTACAAACCGAGAATTTTTCCATTTGTCAGGTGCATAAACTTGGCATGGTGCATTATGCATTCACCAAGGACGATTCGAGGGCGAAAGTCATTTTCTTGTTTCACATTTCATCACTAACCTAATCAATTGATTTCGAGTGATTATTCCCACAGGCAATTGCTACTTACGTAAAGTAATGCTCCGGTATGATAGATATTGAATATAACTCTCAACATAAACCAGAGTCATCGATTAGAAGACTTTTTGCGAATATTCGGGAAATCGGCAGATCAGCAAATCGGAAGTGCTGTACCGGATATGTTCGGAAGAAAAACATGACCTACTCCGTGGTTCTGCTGCTAAGAAAATGATAATTTGGCTCTGCGTACAGCTCGGTAAAAGAGGTGAAAAAAATTTGCGGCGTAACCATTGCCACGGTTTATGCAGAAAATTGTCTGAATTTGCATGTTTTCTGTTTTCGTTGCTTAGCCTATTTAATCCGGAAAGGTAACTAATGGTATTACTTGTGACGCCACGTGAAAGATAGATGACAATAGAATGCATTAAAACACAATGTGGTATTACTTGTGACGCCACGTGAAAGATAGATGACAATAGAATGAATTAAAACACAATGTGTCGTTTTACGAAGTTTCCAAGTTGAATACGGAATAATTTATCCCCACCTAACTTTTCTTGTCACTGGCACATTGAAGGGGCGGTCACAAGACCACATAATTTTTTCGAAGGAAACTGCTTTACTAAAATCACTCTCACACCTTCCAGCTCAAGTTTTTTTCAATAGAATCCATGATGGTCGAAATTTGCGCTGAGACGTTTCACTTGGAATGACCCACATTATTATTATTATTAGTATTATTATTGTTATTATATTATTATTACTATTATTATTATTATTATTATTATTATTATTATTATTATTATTATTATTAGTATTAGTATTGGTATTATTACTATTATTATTATTCATGAAATCCCTGCAACATCGTAATGGCATTAGTGCATGGTAGATAGTGAGTACACAGAGTCGACTGTTTCGCTAAATTTCCATTATAGAATACACAGATATAGAGGAGAGTATACCAGTGATAGCGTTGACATACACGTATAGCCGAATATGCAAATGGTAAACCGACGATTTCTGGAGGGCTTATGCATATAAGCATATTTCCCGGTACAAAATGGTCACGCCTTCGTTCCGACGGGTAAGGCGACGGCCTTTGAGCAATTTTATCGGCCCACTAAGGTAGCATCTGGCTCTTGTGTCAAGCCCAGACACGTTAGATTGCCTTCCGTACAGACGCTTCCGTTTTGTATGACACGAAGGGGAAGTTTTTCCATATGTTGCGTGCTGCAGGACCTCAAGACGGTTACACGGCGCTCCCTTTGCCTCATGACAGCGTCCAAAATGTGTACTCGCCAAGAACCCTTACACTTCCTAGCATTCCTTGTGATGGCCACATAACCTCTTCGAGAATACCTTTATAATATCGTGATAACATAAATGGCCGCATTAAAGTGGCCCTGCAACACTTTTTCAGCTTGGTCTCAAAACGCCGCAGCGCGGTATTTGAGGCTCCTGAGAACATCTAAGGCAAACATTATAGCGCAGCACGCGGCCTTTCAATTTGCCGTTAATTTTCAAAATTAGAAATTACTACATGGTCTCTCGGCAAATGATGCCATAAACCGGAATGGTCGCGTCCATAAGCCGCAAGGCCTCGGACAGTGGCTGACTTTGACCATCGTGAGCTGGATAGTTACTGCGTCGGCCGCGGGAGGGCACGACGTGCCCGCCCGCTCGCTCGCAATTACACTGAAAGTAATGTGCGTTTTCAAAAAAAAAAAAAGTCACAGTTTCGCCGCAAGGGCGAAGCAATGAATGCGATAGCAACAAATTGGCATTTCACGTGAAGAACGGCAAGCAGATCGAAACTTGCAGCGCATAGCGCAAGCGCAAAAGACGCACGAAACATACGCACAGGTATACACAGGGCGAACGCGAACTAACAAGTGTCACAGTTGTTACTTCACTGTGTTTGAACAGCCCGCTTCCTTCAGAAACGGGGCCTCTGCAGCGAGCGAAGTGACCTTTGTGCGCTCTGTAACATAAACGCAGTCTTTCCGACGAATGCACACGACATAAAACTGCCCCAATCCCCCCACCCCATGATAAGCGCGCGCGCGCGCTTCGGCAAAGGCGTCTACGCCCTGCAGACCAAAGTGCAAGGGGAGCCAACACATCGCAACGAGTGGGGCGCCGAGCGCGCACTTTGCGCCATCTCACTTCGTGGCTTTTGTATGTATATGTATATATATATATATATATATATATATATATATATATATATATATATATATATATATATATATATATATATATATATATATATATATATATATCTACGGATCATGACGGGGAAAAGCAGCCGAGAGTGTGTCCATATAATTGCTATCGCAATAATAAGCAAGTACTCAATGTCATGAAGCGTGCTGACGAACGGACGTACCTTCTTGCTCCCTTGTCATTCCCTTCCAGCGTAGCTTTCAGCGCACTCGCTAGTACGATTCTAAAGATTTTCCGCGGCAGTCTATTGGAGAGGCAATAGTCTCCTTAAATGAGGTGATTCGATGATTCCTTATCAAAAAGTTGCAGGGCCCCTTTAAATAGTGCATCGCTCCCTCGAATTGAACAAAATGATTATGTTTCCCAAACTACGACGCTTACACCGAGGATCTTGTCAAGCTTGTCGAGCGTATCCACGATGTACTTCTTCCAGCCTTTGTCTTGAATCATGCTCGCGAACGCCGGGCTGTCGGCGCGTTCGCCGCCTACAGTGACGTATATTGGCAGCGTTCCTTTTCCTCGCGTAACGAAGTGCTTCGTACGACTCACAATCTCGTTGAACGTGCTCCTCTCGAGTGCAAGTGTGCCACGTCGGCCCATGGCTTGCGATTTGGGAGAACCAACGGTCAGGCTCTCCAACACAAGCACGGCGCAATAAGTCCACGTGACAGAGTTCTTCTTGAGTCGTTCCCAGATTTCTTGCGTGCTGCATAACAACAAGCCCGCAAGCAAGAGGTGAGACACGTTTGAATTTATGGCTATATGACATATGGCCGCTAATAGAACACACACACACAAGTGAGACACGAATAGGATGGCAAAACGGGCGGCTATACCAAACAAAACGGGCTCATATAGCAAACAACACCAACTAGGCCAAGAAGTTCTCCTCAAGAATTTATGGCTGTTACCTTGTATTAATTGCGGCTGCAACACAGTGATTTGTGAAACTATATAGAATTGAGTAACGAATCTCTGCGTGGTTCACAACGAGAGTTTTGTACGCCGAGTACAGGGTTGCCGTTGGTGGCTACTTTGCGCCAAATTTCGCCACTTTTGGACCCCATTGGCGACAAAAATTTCCAGTTGGCGCCATGGCTCTTTTTTAAACTTGTGGTTTTACTTATTCAAAATAGTTTTATCTATTCATCAAGAGTAAAGACTCTGTTGATAATACCACTTCTCTTCTATTTGGCTAGAAATTCGGCGATAATATCAAATTACATGGCCTACTTTGGCTACCTTTTGGCGTGAGTTCTGGCGCCTTTTCATGTCCACCCAACTGCAACCCTGGCCGAGTACAGCACACAATCTATAAGCGTACCTCTCCAATCAGAATAGAACCAATCTGCGCCGGTACTGGAAACCCCTAAACACTTGCTCTAAAGTGGAGCAATAGAGTTCTATAGTTATTTCGATTACTCTTTGCAAAATTTTAGAGAAAACGCACGTTCCTTTACTAAGCGCCTCCTTTAGTCACAAGATAACTCCTTTAACCCTTGTTTTTAAAGCCAAGATGCCACGGAAATCGATTCACTAGAATTAGAGAAAAGTGTACAGTAGATGGCCCTGGTTTTCCGGTAGAATTAATATAGTAGAAAAATGGACCAAATAAAAAAAATTACTGCAGTCAAACTCGTACAAGATTTTATGGCAACCTCTGCTCAGTCAATGTGTCGCTCTACTGAAAGCGGTTATGATTTGATAAGTTTAGTTTGGGCATAAATTTCTTGAGGTTTACGGATACATGGATTAAAGGAGCCGTTCATTGCAGTAGCTGTACTAGTAGAGATAAAACTGCAGGGTATTTGTGAGTTTTTTCAGTCGCATCAGTGTCCTAATTGCAAAATGACAATGAATGTAGCAGTTTGGGCATAAATTTCTTGAGGTTTACGGATTCATGGTTAACGGAGCCGTTCATTGCAGTAGCTGTACTAGTAGAGATAAAACTGCAGGGTATTCGAGAGTTTTTTCAGTCGCATCGGTGTCCTAATTTAAAAATGACAATGAATGTAGCGCGAGTTACTGATTATTCCAAAATCAGTGGTTTACACCGAGAGTGCATTGAAACGTGCGATTGCGATATTAGCTTAGTGTGTTTCCGCTAGGGCTCTGTTGGACAAAACCAAGTGAATCAAACCGGCAATTAGGCGAAGAAAGCGTCTTCAGTCGTCGCTGAACAAGTTCATCGGGGGACACGTAATTCAACAGTCCTAAGTTCTACTCCGACTGGCGGAAAAGGGTATTTTTCGTCCGGCATTAATACATTTTAATTGATTTCATAATTACTACACCTAGAAATAAAGAGGACAACTAATGTTCCCAATGTTTTCCTTGGCCTAATCGTCTTGTGTATTTGTTTGGTTGTGTCTAAGAAAGGAGCCACTCGAAAAAATTCACGTTCTTTCGTTGGGTGGGCTCAGGCATCATCAGGGTACCGCCACCAGCATTGCCCATGGCGCATACTTCTACGTTCACCTATAATACGCAAACGTAAGGTAGTGCGATGTCTCACCCAAGGTTTAAGACGCAGATAACTGGACGGACGATGTTTGTTTGTTTATCGCTAATGTCGGTCGATCCTGAAGACTTCGCGACTTCGTTCGGAAGACCAGCCCGGAGATGACATGTTCTTGGGAGCGACAGGGTACACGGTGCACACAAGCGCGCTCTTCGCATCGTCAATACAACCCTGTTGGCTAACCTGCAACAAAATGACGGTGGTTTTGTCAAAACAACGAAGAAGTGCAAGCAGTGGCTACTGTAGTACAACGGGCTGTAATATTTACACTGTGCCTACTCACTATTGATACGCATTGCGATATCGCACATCGTTGCACGTTCGAATGACGCGACAACAGTGAGATGGAAAGCCCATGGCCGACAAGAGAGGTCACGGAAAGCTTATTCTGACTGAAGTCGAGGTTTTGACGGAAGCCCATCTGGTCGGGAAGTAACATGATAGAAATAAAAGAAGGACACCGACCATGAAAAGGAATACCAAAAAAGACGTTTCGGCTCCTCTGACGGGAGCCTTGTTCACAATCTAGCCATTCCCCTGACGGGAGCATTGTTCACAATGCTCCCGTCAGGGGAGCCGGAACGTCTTTTTTTGCATTCCTTTTCATGGTTGGTGTCCTTTTATTTCTATCTTATTCTGACTGATATCTACTGAAGCAAAAAAGCCCCTTGAATACATCGTTCGCAACGACCTCTTGATGTCCACGTGACAACCGCTTTTTTCTGTTGCACGCAGGATAGTGTTTTATGTCTATATTTGATGTCTATAGTAACGCGGCCATCCACAGACGGCCGCGTTTTGATTATCGAGCATTTGTACCTCCGCTAGCGTTCGCTGTAGACTTGCGCACAACTGTAACACCACAATAAAATATCTACCTACGAGCGGCTTCACCACCACATTTGCGATAAAGCCTTACTTTAATGAAACACTGTGTGCACGGTGTTTGCCAAAGCGAGCCAAACATGCCTATCACTCATGCCAACCAGGGTTTAGAAGTGTGAAATCCCAGCCATTTTTTTTTTGAGCATGCCAAGCTTTCACGGCTTCCAATCACTTCGTCTCCAAAGCTACGTTAAAGGGACACTAAAGGATGATAACAAGTTATGTCAGGGGGTAAAGTCAATGTTTGAGAAACCTCTAAAACATCAATACTATTAATAGCAATGTTCTACTAATCGAGAAATTAATGTAAATGTAGGACATGATATGCGCCACCAGTGGGACATTTGCTGAAAGAGACCTATTACGTTAAGAGTCCCGAGATTACTAGTACACAAACTATTTACAATAAAAAAATAACGTTACGGGCATTGCATGATGCAACGAAATACTGCATGTGCGCTTCTGTTTCATTCACGGAAAAGAGAACTTGGTGGCGTCACTACGGACAACGGTGCGGGTAATATATGTTCCGTTTTCGCCGAGCGTATCAGCTCCAGGGTTGCCCTTGGGTTGACATGAAAAGGCGCCAGAACTCACGCCAAAAGTAGTTAAGGTAGCCATGTCATTTGATATTATCTCCGAATTTCTAGCCAAATAGAACAGAAGCGGTATTATCAACAGAATCTTTACTATTGATGAATAAATATTATCAGTTTGAATAAGTAAAACCACAAGTTTAAAAAAGAGCCATGGCGCCAACTGGAAATTTTCGTCTCCAACGGGGTCCAAAAGTAGCCAATTTGGCGCAAAGAAGCCACCAACGGCAACCCTGCGTAGCTCGGCTCTAGCTGTCGAGTCTGAGTTTCCGCTTGTGTTGACGCATCTAGCGGGTAGTTTTATTAGGGGCTTTTAGCTTGTACGTATACTTTTTAACGTTACCGTGTTACCGGAATACCGGATTGCGTTTACCGTTTTACCGGAGCGCATGTTTTAGAAAAGTTTTAGCACACCAAACGTAAACGTTTACGTACTTACGTAAACGCATACCTTTACGTTTGCGCAAACCACGAAATTGCGATGATAACTGCATTTAAACTATATTTAATTTAGATACGATTGAATCACTACTGCGGCAAAATCATCAAAAAGGTTTTTTAGCGTGTAAGGTATCCCACTGTACGCGAAGGAGTATAAAACGTATAAAATGCCAGGTTACCGGACGATGGTGTCGACATCTTGTGACGATTTGTGCAACCACAGTCATGGACACGTTTGTTTTCGCCGAGTGTTTTTGAGGGAAGAAAGGATTAAAAAGGCAACTCATTCGTAGTTATGCCACTGCAAGGTATTCTTTTACATCAGAAGTAGAATGCACGACGTTTCTGCAATACCAATTCTGTGCTTGACTGGTTCATATTAGCCCCGCTAGATGGCGCCACCTATCCAGCATGTCGGGCATGTCAGGGGTTATAGGCCTCTCACGTTTACTGCTTCGGCTTGCTAGGTCACTAGCTTCGGCAATCCTGCTGAAACAATTAAGGTGATCCCTCGCACTTCGGCTTATTTTGACTCGGCATCGGCGGCTGGAGTCTCCTAAAAGCGGATATCGCGAGTAGCCACGAACGAAGGTGGATTTGTGAGATAGGGCCGAAAACGTAAAGCCTATCCGGCGAGTAGTTTACGTTCCGTAAAAGTCTACGTTCCAAAGAAACGCGCATGCGCAGATTCCTTCCGGTATCCGGTAACACGGTAACGTAAAGATGTATACGTACAAGCTAAAAGCCCCTATTATCGCATACGGCTGCGCGAACTTTGCTGGCTCGCCAAACTCGCTAACTGCAATTTCGAGAAAATGCCGCGTCTATGAAATGTCTTCGGATACCTCAATTCTGCACGCAACCTGACCAAGAGCAGCTACAGCCAATACAATCAGCGACTTTTCAGTGTACGTCACGGAGGGAACTCACACGCTCGAAGTGCCTAAGTGCAGCACTTCTGCGACAGAGGGATGAAGAAAAAAAATGTACTTGTATGCTCTCTGCAAGTCGGTGAAGACAAGTACGAAAGCAGCCGTAATGCAAGCAAGCCGTGAAACCCGCCCTTCAACGCACTGTTTTTCCACAGCCCTGTTCTGTAGCTGTTGTCAGGATGTTATATGCCCATATGAGGGCATGCAACATCCAATTGTATGCACAAGAGAGGCTGTAGACATCGTTCTTGTGGCTGTCTCCGTGAACCGTTCCTCTCCGCGCCCTAACGTCCATGGAGTCGTGAGGCGCCTGCTGCACGACTCCGCGGAGGGGATGAAGTTTGGGTTTGAAGATGATCGCACAAGTGTACGCTGCGCGCACAGACTTTAAGGGTGCACCCGGTTGAGCGGGTCGCATTTCGGTGGCATGGTGCACCAGAGGCGTAAACATAGGCTCAGCGAACGCACTAACGCACACACTCACATGAGTCCGTCGTATTGCCGTACTGATGGCCGGATGCATGCAGCTTTTTCGGCACCACACAGCAGTTTGCGTGTACAACGCGCTTCGTTGCAATTAATCCATAAGCGGAAAACATAGCATTACAATACAAGCAGGAGCGGCTTAACGGGAAGCATTCGTGTATGCGCTTTCGAAGAAAGTATAATGTTGCCAGATGACAGAAGGTGTTGGAATATCACTCGCTAAAGGCGGCTCTCAAGATTGCTCGCATCACGATTCCCTCCGAGGAGGGTGGTTGGAATCGCGCTAACAGCATGCAGAACAATAAAACTTGATTTTCTTTGATGATTCTCTCCAACTAAGCGTTTCCTTGGCTCGAAACAAGCACTAAGAGGTTTCTTTAACGGTATTTCAGAAGTCCACGCCCGGTCATAACTTGCCTTTAGTGTCCCTAGACGCGCAATAACAGCGATGTCCTGGAAACCACGCTGTTTTTACTTTACGTCTTACTATTGCGTTCAGAGGGCACGAATGAAATCCGACTGACAGGTCGTCGCAAGCACGATGCTTCGCGCGTTTAATGGAACATTAATTTACCAGTCTACAGACAGCTCGTGCCATACTTATCGTTGGACGGTGCTTCTACTCACCGAGATGACAACGGGCCCTGAATCCTTAAGGCCATGCGCTGGGATATCGGAGCCTTTGTGCGAAAGTAGCAGAGCCGCGAGAGGAACGGCAAACAGCACGAACATCACGCTACTCGACACCCAGACGTAGTAGCAGACTCCATGCATAAGTTCCGAGTAATCAGTCGTTCCATCGCTGTCTTCATCCTTTGAATGTTATATCGAAGATAATACAAAAGTTAATCATTGGTTAATAATAGTGAACTCAATGTCTATGAATACAGGACAACCATTTATGTGCAAGGGATATGAGTTCAATAATTAAACATTTTCATAAATATTCTTGAGAAGCAAGTGAAATAAAAGTATTTTGTTGAGGTGTATTTTAAGGGAATGCGTAGAATACACTTGAACGAATAGCCTACGCTGCTAGTGGTGCAATGACGATTACGAAACATGGTGCAATGACGATTACGATTATATTTCAGAAAGCAGCACTCAAAACGCTCCTGAAATATCTTAATAAAAATAAAATCGAATAATAATTCAAGGACTATATTTTTTCCTTCCCGCGTCCCAGACTACCACAGCGCATGCGCGTACCCTCCCCCTCTCTCTCTCCTCTCCTGTGCTCACCCTCTTTCTCTCCTTTAGGAATCCTCTACTCTACGGAGCGGCCCCAGCGTCCCACACCCCCCCCACAGCGCATGCTCGTCCCCTCCCCCTATCTCTCCTACGCTCACCCCCCTTTCTCTACTCTAGGAATCCTCTACTCTACGGAGCGGCCCCCCGCGTCCCACATCACCACAGCCCATGCGTGTCCCCTCCCCCCTCTCTTTCCTCTCCTACGCTCACCCCCTGTCTCTACTCTAGGAATTCCTTTACGGAGCGGCGCGCACGACAAGTGGTGCGACAGCTGCATAGTCCGCTGGGGGGCGCCACGGTAGTTCCGCGGTATGAAAATGACGGAGCGCGCCTCATTCTCTCTCCCGTGCAGCGCCGCGATGAGCGCCCGGGCAGCTGCCGCGAAACGAGAGCGGCGACCATCTCCCCGCTGCTTCGCATCCACACATGGTTCCCTTTAGCTGGAGATGTTTGTTCAGAATGTGGGGAATAATTGATCCACAATTTAGTTGATGTGTGACTGTGCATCGACATTACAGGCTCAAAGTAGGATGTACTTGTGTTTATGGCGAAACCAACAATCAATGACACATAAGCTAAGCAATCGGGATGCTAATTAAGACAGAGATATTCTAATCAAACAGGGGGATGACTCACGTCGAATCCACTTACCAGCAGCAGCGCCTGGCGCAGGAGGTGGCTGAGGTGAAGGCGATTCATTGCCTGCACCCGCCGCTGCGGCCACCTGATCCTTAAAACGGGCACCAAAAAATACAAAAAATACATGGTTAGGAATTTTAACTATTCACGTATGCTGTCGTTGTTGGCAATCAAACGTACTGTAGAGCGAGAGCCGCAAAGTGTTCCGTCTCAATTCAAACTGGTTCCTTACATCCCGGGTCCAAAAAGTCACTTTGAATCGCGATCGAGCCTGATCTTGATCGAGTTTCTTGATCATTATTGGCTTCTTAACACATGCCTGCAGAGCGAAGCCAATCACTGTGGATCAATTTGATCAACATCGGGTTTAATCCCGATTAGGAGCGCACCGTGTGACACAGGTATCAGTTAATTGAATAATGTTTATCTCATGCCGTCAGATGAAATCAAGGAATGAAACTTTTAGGAAGCAGAGCAATTGTTGTTTGTCAAATGAAAAAGAAATCATCGTATTAAGTTATGCTGAGCAGTTCACATACTAGCTTAATATTCAGCTTGATCAAGAATCATTCAGAGAAAATAATTTATGTGAGTATTGCACTATATACAAAAAATTCTCCGACGGGAAAAATATTTCCCTTGATTACTGAGCACAAGATACAATGCTGAGCGATTCCTTGTCCAAGGGAGTGAAGAAATTTCATTTTTCCGAACTGAGTAAATTATGGTGCTGTCATCCAATATTCCCGGTTATGATTGCGAGCTGTACCGTAGCCACTCGGACGCGTGAAACCATCTTCTCGTAAAGGTGTTTAGATTCATAACGATATGATTATAGATCAATTTAATAAGGGATCTCACAGCACATTTTGATTTTGCACCTGGTAAATCTGGTGGATGAAGGCGCAGCTTTGATATGATGCTCCATTAAAAAAATTATATAACGAAGTAAATTGCGATACGATTTTTTCTTGCAACACCTTTTTTGCAGGTGAATCCGGGTTGGCTGGAGGAGGAATTTTATTCGCTCCATGATCAACCCCAGTCGACGAGGTCTTGTCTTGCGGAGCAACGTCAGGATCCTTTTTCTCTGGCGTATCCAGGGACTCCTCAGGAGCGCTTTCAATGTCCTGCGTGTAGAGACGCCCAACGGTGTTTTATATTTACCTACCATATCTGAGTGTCAGCTTTTTTTTTTTGTTGCAACCCAGAAAGCGTAAATGTGATTGCATTTTTTTGGAGATGAAACCTATTCGAGTTAAGGTCACTGGTGACTCTGTATTGTATTGGGTATTACTGTCAAACTACAGCACAGAGTACAGTAAACTTTGGGTATGTTGGTCAGTGAGAGAGCGAATTTGTGCACATACCTTTTGCATAGGCTCTAACAAAGTTGCGTATTATCTTGGTCAGTGAAGGCCCAATGTGTGCATATACCTTTTACATAGGCTCTAACAAAGGTGCAGGGACAGGCGGAAAGATAACGCAGAATGAGTTGCCCGATTTTTCATGACGTATAATTGGCTACAACAAAATATGAAGGCAAAAGAGGCCTCGCCCACATGACTGAAGCGCGGCATCCACGCGACTGAATATGATAGGCCTGCTTCTGTTCTCGGCCTCCTTGTCTCACGGCGGAGTCACTGGTCGCCCGGCTCATGAGGTGAGTCGAGAGTGCACGCCTATTGGTGCGGTTTCATATTCGACCACCTTTGAAGAGAAAATGCCTGTGCTTTCTGAACTTTCACTTCTTTAGCGCACTGAGGGACAAGGACGAAAAGCGACGCGAACACAAGCGCTAAAGAAGTGAAAGATGAATAACCAACATGCCCAAGCATACGTTCTTTCAAGTTACATTTCTGAACTTGTACCCGATTATAGCAAGCTACTTGACGGCCATCATATCACACTCATAAACCATCCCCAGTATCACAAGATAATCCTCAACAAAAGCGGCGGGTGGGGGGTTCGGCCGCTTCCCCATGTGGCGTATTTTAGCAGCCTTAAACAGGGGCCGTATTTGCTTTTGGGCAGTATTACACTGATGAAATGAAGACACTGCGCAAGCAAATTTTCATTGCTGATCACAAAAGACCGCCAGGCCTGCGCGGAAAGTGGAGCACAGTCGCAGCGAAATCTAGAAGAGCGCCTTTCTAGAACCCATTGCAAACTATCTTGGGGCTGCAAATACAAGTAGGCTTGCAAGGTACCCACTACTCCTTTATATGATTCAGGTGGCTGATGACAGCCAATAATTAGGGCTGAGTCATTTGTAATGGGTTGGAAACATTCTCAATGACCCACTCGCTACGCAATTTATATTGTGTAACGCCTGGTTACATAATTCGCACTCTGTGAACGCCTGGTTGTTATTTTACTCTTCTACCACGCTATCTTACGCAAGTCAACGCGGTTCCTCCCCGACATAACGCTTGTATAGGGTTTTTGTGCGCAGCCGTATCGAGAACCGGCGAGGCTCTCTGGTAAAATACTGGGCTGCCACGGAGAGGACCCAGGTTCGAACCACGTTCCATCCTGGATATTTTCTCTTTAGTCTTTTTTTTCCTTGTTTCGCGTAATAGCGGTTACGGACACCGGCGGCGGCGGTGGCGGACAACTACGGCACCCTTGTTAACTCATAAAAGCTTTCTCTGTAAAATGACAATACAGTTTGCGGGCCTCTAAAAATGCATATTTAATTCAGTTCAGATTGAGTACCGCCCCTCGCCTCCGTGCAAATGGGAAACCGGCGCCTCTCTTTATTAGATCAACTAATCCAAAAGGAGTGACAAAAGTGGTGGTAACACTGGGACAAGCACTTTGGCCCAGTTTAGTTAACGAGTTGGCGGGAAGAAATACGGCACACTATTGTAGACACTGTACATTTGAGGTAAAATATAATTACTTTGTTTTTACAGCGAAAGCTGTTATGAGATCACAACAAGGGTCGTTTCTGCGCCGTAGTTGTCCGCCGCCACCGCCGCCGGTGTCCGTAACCAATATCGCACGAAATAAGAAAAAACTAAATAAATAAAAAACACCTGTGACCGAATGGGAATTGAACCCGGGTCTTCTGCGTGGCAGCTCAGCACTCTACCACTGAGCTATGCCGCTGCTTGAAACTGCGGTGCAAACTGACCCTATGCAGGCTTCATGTCGGGTAAGGAATCGCGTTAACGTGTGTTGTTAAACGTTTTAGAACAGTGAAGTAAGAACCAGGCGTCACACAAATCCAATTGCGTAACGAGTGGGTCGTTCAATGCCCAACCCATTACAAAAGCCTCAGGTAAAATTCTTCATCGTCGTCAGCCACAGCACCAACAAAGTGCACATAATGCGTAACAAGAGTGTAGCGGGTACCGCGCTTTTCTGAAGAATGACGAATAATGGCGTAGTAGACGCTTCCCCACTACACAAAAATTATGATGATTTATGGCGTATTGGGTACCATGCAAGTGCGGTTGTTGTAGTTGCCCCAAGAATGTTTAAAAAAGGCTCTAGAAAGGCCGCTCTCCCAGCTTTCGCTGTGGCTGTGCTGCGAGTTGCGCGCATGCCTGGCGGTTTTTTAAATTGGTTAGCGTAAGGCAGAGACACGCTTTTCGTGATTCCTTATTGGGAAAAGCAGGGTTTGAAACATTTTATTTATTTACGGAGCAAAATCAGGGAAGTTATGCGGACTTTTGGTGTGCAGGAACTGAGACGGGCTGAAATTGGTTGTCGAGGAAGCAAACTTATGTAGATTGGCTGTATTGGAAGAAGTGAACGAAACCACAAACCTCCAAGTAAAAAAATTCGGCAGATCCCCGCCTTGTGAGAGCTGGTTCCATGCGAAGCTGTCGGCGAGTAATTCACTATGCTTTATATTCTGGCATTGAGCCAAGTCTTACGAGACAGATGTACGTGCTTTTTATAAGTTTAGTAGTTGTGTGCACTGGCGTTTAAACGTAACTAATTGTGAAACGTAACGCAAGCACTCACACTAGAACGCAGACATCAGTATTATCGAAATGAGGTGCACTCTACTGTGAGTATAATGTCAACATTTTACGGAACTTTCTCGTTAGCGTATTCCTCCGGGGTTGAGCTACACTTGAATATAGCTTGTTGAATTATGAGAACGGAAATGTAATGTGTATTACACTGCTATAAAAGCAGAGCCAACACTGGAACCACAACTGATGCTACCCGAC
Source organism: Rhipicephalus appendiculatus (assembly GCA_030522465.1). Classification (NCBI taxonomy): domain Eukaryota; kingdom Metazoa; phylum Arthropoda; class Arachnida; order Ixodida; family Ixodidae; genus Rhipicephalus; species Rhipicephalus appendiculatus. The sequence goes on along the minus strand of JALIZH010029038.1, from coordinate 20,043 downwards.
ATGACGCCTGAATCCCAGGAGTACATATGCAATGCTTATTGCCTTGTTATAAAATTTGGTAACCAGAACTGCTATCACAATTGTCGTTGTGGAGACATTACATCTGCATAGGGTATTTTTGCAAAGCAGTTTCAAGACGTCGCGTGGCTTTGTAGGGGGAATACCTCACTGCCAAGCAAAATGTTTGGGTTCCATTCCTGCTGGGATCCTGAATTTTATTCTTTGGAATCGTGGTGTCAACGATACCGATGTGGTTTTTTCTTAAAGCTCTCGAATTTCAATTACCAATGTATTTTCTCGCGGTTCCTGGGTAGGTATAAAACAATACCCTGTTTCGCATACTCACATATTACGGCCCGTGGTGTACGGATATGTGCCACACGTGTCTAAAGGAAAGGGTTTGACGAGGTAGGCGACAGGATTTTCACATTATTGATGGCATGACCTGACGGCCAAATTTGCGAAACCCTCTAACCTTCCCATACCACTTGTGGCCTACACAAAGTTGAGAAGGGATTCATCAGAACACCGAGACGTAGGCGCTTAGATAGATAGATAGATAGATAGATAGATAGATAGATAGATAGATAGATAGATAGATAGATAGATAGATAGATAGATAGATAGATAGATAGATAGATAGATAGATAGATAGATAGATAGATAGATAGATAGATAGATAGATAGATAGATAGATAGATAGATAGATAGATAGATAGATAGATAGATAGATAGATAGATAGATAGATAGATAGATAGATAGATAGATAGATAGATAGATAGATAGATAGATAGATAGATAGATAGATAGATAGATAGATAGATAGGCTCAAAGTGCCTTTAGTTAACGAAGCAATGCTTCACATTGAGAATCATGTGGTCTTTAAACCATTGGAACAGCAGGCCTGCTGGCTGAGGTGGTACAGCAGTACATAAACTTGACCTGAAGCATATTGAAAACTTTTCAGCGCGAACGGGACGGAGCACAAAGAAGAGGACACTACTAACTTGACCTGAAGATTACGTCCTTAGTGCTCCAAACGGATCCTGACTTTGTGAATTTTCAATAGTGAAACAAAACGAACCAGAGAACGCAACATTTAGCAATTGTTGACGAACAATTGCTGTAGAGGCTTCTGTATAGCTACGCGACTTTCTCGAAAATATGGTAGCTGTATTGCTTACTTAATGGACATCGACAAGATGAAAAAGGTGGTTAAAAGTGGCACCTCTGGAAGGAAAACATCTGGATTCGGTTCAGGCGGTAGGTCTTCAGAGGAGGTGTTTTCGGCAGGATTAGCTTCTGCGAAACCTTCGTTGTTAAGAGCCGGCACACTTAGTGGACTTTCTGCTGGTGCTTGCGGAACAGCTGCCGGTACCCTTGTGGCGTCCTACAAACAGAGACCATAAAATAAAGTATAGTGAATCAAAAGAACCAAAACAAAGCTTGTAGGAAAAATGAAGAATTCAAGTACAGCATCCATATTGCGAAATACATTTGGTTAAGTATTGCAATGCTGTATTGATGAGATTAGAGCATTACAGACACAACATTCCCACAGTGGTCAAAAAACGAAAGTAACAAGGCGAATATCTGGGGACAGCAAAAAACAAAACAAAAAACAAACATATCAGTACAGTAATAATGAGAACTAACAGACAATGATGCGAAGGAAAGTATAGAGGATTTTATTAGTAGTAATTGTAATGTGAATGTGAAGAAAGAAAAGTGGACGAGACGATAACTTGCCGCCGGCAGGAGTTATGGCTGCCAGCGGCAAGTTATCGTTTCTTCCACTTTTCTTTCTTCATATTTACATTAAAATTAAGACTAGTAACATCCCCTATATTTTCCTGGCCCTCATTGTCTGTTAGTTCTCATTAATATTGTGTCTAACAACGAAAACGAGCTCTTAAATTTACACTTCTTTCCTTCAAACATATCAAATGTAGGATACTGCCGTACTGAGCGACGTAATCATCAATTGAAAACTTTTTTTTTTGGTCTAAGAGCCAGTCCCACTGCAGGTGCAACTCAGGATAAGAAAGTCGCTTGCATCTGACATTATGGTCGAGCCAAATCGAACAGTTTCATCAGTGCAATTACGTCAGCCATGCTCCTCAAACAAACGTTACAGTTAAAATTAGGAAAACCGCTATTCAAAAAATTATAAAATGACAAATGGTAAAACTTAGCGCTTTCAGATGTGTAGCCACAACAGTTGCTACACATCCTGTCTTCATTATATTTATCAGACTGCTTTCAGCTACACAAAAACAGGCCTAAATGCACATAATCACGAGATCATATTTTAGACTGTATTTTCACGCACGGAATTTGACAGCAATAGAACGTACATGAGGTGGCGAGGCATTGAATAAGGACGATTGACGAAGCAATGGAGGGATTATTTCAGCATGCTGCAGAAAGTTAAGACCTCTATATTGATTCGAAATAACTGCTGTTGATATTGGAAAGTATACCTTAGAATTATAGTCATCAATAATAAAAGGAAGAACTGGTACTACAATAAATTTCGGCATATTTGAGATGATACTGGCTCGGACACTACGAGAAACAGGTCGATAGTGGTGTAAGCCTGCTGCTGTAGACTGAAGCGGAGGCCTCAAAAACAAGTATAATTGGTTCTATTCATTCCTCACAGAATTCATGTGGGTGGATCTACTATGTAAATGAAATACTGGTGCGTCAACAAACCCACAAGTGAGTGTTTTCTCGCTGATTACATAGATAGAGGAGACGGGGGGAGGGGGGCCAGAATGGACCCATCATCAACATCGTTACCGTTAACTCCCATTTTAATTGCGCCGCTTCTAAACAAAAGCCTGATAGCAAGACATTACATCTGAAAAGCAGTGGATACGGCGAAGCTGGTTACTATAATTACGGAACCTGTAGATGGCTTTGTCAAGGTGAATATAGTTTATTAGCAGTGAAGCTGTTTAAGCTAGCCGTAATTTGTGTGGCCTAACTATGGCCATCGTAAAGAGGTATGTGCCAGAGAGATTAGGTAAATCCCAGGACTCACGACTGATCCACTAAGAATTATGGAGGTAAGACCCGGACTACGACCAAACGAAAGAATTCTAGGCAACGGGAAAGACCGCGGTAGCTGGGAGAAGATCTCAAAACGAGGGTAGGCCTACGCCACTGACGATGTGTCCGTAGATCTATGACAGTTGCGAACACTTGGTTTCAGTGCGAGTTTGTCTCTGGAGTTTGGAGATCCATGACGTGTCTGTAATTGCCTGTGATTTACCGCGAACCTCTCTGCGCTGAGAATTGACGTAGAACAATTCCAGTGTCTCTCAATACTTCAAAACGTGAAAGGCAATCGCGGCAGCAAAAGGACCCCGAGGTGATGGCAGGCTTACGCCAACGATGACCTGGCTGTAGATCTATGGGAGGTGCGAATGCTTATATTCATCTTGAATTTGTCTCTGGTGTTTGGATACCCGTGTCGTGTCTTTGTCTGTCTGGGGTTTAAGTCAAACCACTATGCGCTGAGAATCTGCCTAGAAACAACCTAGCATCACTTAGTTCAAGTCTAGCAACGACCTAGAAGCAACCTATAAAACAACGTAATAACCTAGCTAAGGCCTAGAAACTACCGAGAAGTCACCAGATTATTCTTCAGACGCGTCCAGTCTTGCTGTATCAAGCTTTGCGCGGTTTAATGCAAACTTCGCTAAATTTTTTATTCAAGCATATATAATGTGTGACTCATTTGCGGTTCCAAAGAAATTATTTGACTGGGTATTTCAATTTGCAACTAACGAAGTATGATGAGAAATTTCTTCAACATGAAGAAAGCCTAGGTCAGCTTAACACTTCCGCAAAGCATGGCGCAGTTTTTATCTACCTGGCTAATTTTGAAAAATATAAAGCCGTAAGCTTGTCCACATTATTTTAGTGTCAAAATTTGTTTGCCGACTTTGTCACTTATTGTGACATTTAATATGTCGCTATATGCTGCGTGGCTACTCCAGTGCCAAAATGATTCCTGCCATGAAGCATCCTTGCATTTCATTAAACATTTATAAGGACTAGGGCTCAGGACAACTTCAATAGGTATTCGAAGCTGAAACAAGGTGTTGGACCACCTTCAACGAGGCCTGATGTCGAAAGCAGTACAAGGTCGGAACTATTTCCAACGAAGAGGTCAATAGAGATATGGCTTTAGGTGATAGCACTATCGTACCATTTGGAAGCGCCGCATATAACTAGAGATAGCGTCAAGAAACCCACACCTACTATGCAAGTAGACACATACAGGCATCACACATGTATGCACCTAGACACACCAGGCGAGCCCTCGTACGTGCACTCATGCGTAAACACATAGTCGTGCACTGAAAGCATTCTTAATGTTTCTTAATTGCGGGACACTTACCAACATCTTTCGCCAGAGAGATTTGAGACCGGGTTCTTGTTCAGCCAGACGAACGTGGGAACGCTCCTTCTTTCGCGTAGATCCTGGGGAATGTTGGAGCTGTCATGAAATTTGATTTCATCCCTTTACCGTTGTCCTCGGCGTCTCCTTCATTGTCATCTATCGTTCGCGTCCTGTCCTCCGGTATGTCATAACTCTCGCTGTCCCGAGCACCCACCGCGGATTTCGGCCGATTGCTTCGTTCTGGATACGGTGCTTGCTCTCGCGCAATACGCACTTTACGTTTAGTCGGCAACGGCATCCCGGTCGGAACTCTCGCTGCTGTGAGTACCACTCGCGTCCGTGCCAGCAGGCTGCTCTCTGTGTCGATGCTTGGTTTCGGCAGTTGGTACTCGTTTTCGCAGGACTTTAGCAGGAGGGTGTCTCGGCGGTGTGTCTTGGGACAGGTCTGTATGCACGTCATAAGTGCCGTCTTTGAAAGAATGCTTGGTGCCTTCTGCTTTTCGACGTCGTTCCAGATCGAGTAGTTCTTTTTGCAGGGCTTCATAAGAAAGCTCTCTCCTCCATTTGTACTTAGGAAAATGGGTACCTGGTTGCGATGTCCTGCGTGTATGGAAGCAGAAAGGGGTGATGCGTTTTCTTTCACCTTGATACACGCCTATCAAGAAGCCGTATAACTGTATTGGGAAGCGTGAGCCCCAGTGTATTTGTTTATAACGTATAACGTTGTATATTAGAAGAAAGCATGAGTAACAGTGTGGGAACTGCTCCACATGGCTTCTATACCCAAAGAAGAGATCATTGCATAAACTCAGGTAGCCAAGGTTAAATAATAGTAAGATGAGTAAACCAGCAATAAATATATGCCAAAGGCATTGGTATCAGTGCCTAGGTAAATCGCAAAAATGATAGTTCAAAGGCACAAATCTGCAGTCTCCTAGAGATGTGCACAGCAAGGTATAAGGCATTGCACTACGTGCGTATTAAGAAACTTGGATTTGCTAGGCTCCAACCCTTAAACAAGCAGTAGAAGGCGAATGAGAAGCACTCTGGTACATAATCTATTGTCTGGACAATGGGTACTCTGGCAATGCAGCTTGCCACCGAGGAATGCGGCACCACGGCTGCTCGATAAAAAAGGTTTCTTTTTCTATCATGTGGCAGAGCCTGTACTATCATGCCACAGACATCTTTTTTGCTCATGAGGGGCCTAGCCAGAAATTTTTTCGAGGGCAGGGGCGGAGGGTTAAATCGACCTTTGCGTATGTTTGTGGGTGTGCGCGTGTGCATCCTCGTGCAACGCTGAAAAATTTCGGCAGGGCGCTTTCAACCATCCCCCCCGCCCTCCGCCCCTCTGGCTACGCCAGGGCAGCATGCAGGGCGCCGATAACGTATGAAGGCTGGATACACTTACCAGGTGCTCGGTTTGTAGACCTTCTTCGGGGAATAGTCGTTGCCTTCGTCGTCAGTGGCAACAGATACTACCGTGTCTTCCTCACTTCTTGCCATCTACAAACGTTAGTCGAGCGGCAAAGCTGTCGTCGTCTTCTTCTTCAACATCTAATCGCAGATAGTCGACCTACCTATACGTTGGTCAAGCGGTGTAGTGGGTACGTACCAAGAATAGCTGCTTTTATTGTGCTGCCAGCTGTGGGGCGGATAATTGCCCACTCGCTCACATGCTCTGGCAGTGCCCGGCGTTACGTAGCGCGAAGTTCAGCACAGAACAGGACTGGGAGAGGGCCCTTAAAAGCTCCGAGCTCTCGAGTCCAGCTCTCGGCAGTCCAGGAGGCCTGCGAACGGGCGGAGGGCCATGGTCTTCCAGTACCGGCGTGGGCGCGGCCAGCAACTGCGGCGGACCCCCCCTTCGGGGGGGTGTCTGATCGGAGTTCTCCAGGACCAAATAAAGTTTATTTCACCTTCACCAGACATTCCTGAAATTCGTACATCCAACTTCGCGGAAGCTGAACACTTCTCCTTGAGTGATCTGATACCGCTATATTCGTCGTCATCGTCATGATAACTATCAGTGTCGGCGTGGCTGCCTGGTACTCCGACACCCAGGAAAGGACCGGGTGCATGCCGCGATGGCGAGCGCGTGGCACACAAAACGCAAGCAGCTTGGTGCCGAGCGAATAACCAATGGTTTATACACAATAGCGATGAATCCCTGGGGGCAAGAAAGCAGGTTTCGTAACCGAAACCGAAATCACTGTACAACAATCGATATCATCCCCCGTTCTGTATTGTGGGTATGGGCCTCTTGTTCAGAAGATAACAAAACATCTGCTCTCCTACCTTAGAGAAGGAGGCAATAAGCTTTATTTTTCAGAAATGGGAGTGGCAATGGGGGTAGCCAGGTTGGACGGGGGCTAGGTTGGGGTTTAGGTGGCCGCAACACTGTCTAACAAGTTCATATGATCAATTCTTCGCCAATGCTCCTGAGTGGGTATGAGCCATGTCAGAGGTCGCAACAACAAGTGCGCCATTGTTTGATGCACAAGTTTTTGTCCAACGAAACCAAGGCAACCTTCGAACAGCATTCCTGAGAGCGACCCCAACGTAGAAAGCCTTCGCTTGCTTGTGCTGTGGTGTCATTGTTGTGGCTTCCTCAAGTCGTCAGTCCCTGCTAAGGATGCCTCAATTCTGTTGTGTCCGTGAGACCCCTGGTGTCATGTAAACACATCAGTGTGGTAATATTTCCGGTACGTGCCGCTAGATGGAGCTAGGCCTCCACTATGCCTGTTTGCTGCAGCCAATGGGACCCCGGACTAAAGATGCCACTCATTGATCTTCTCGCGCACAACACCAAATAAATGTTTTATTAACGCAATAGCGTAAAGAGCTTGTTTCGCAGAAATTCCGGCGTCGGTGTCGGCGTCGTTGGTTTTGAGCGAAAAATTATCATCTTGTCCGTGACCGAAAAATCGAGAAAGATGCAAATAAAATAAATAATAAAAAATTTCCGGGTTCGAGCGAGGATCGAACCCAGGCCGTCTGCTTGTCAAGCAGCTGTTCTGCCACACAACCACGCCTCTTCTGGGAAATACAGTGAAAATAAATTCCTCTGCTTGGAAATGCAGTGAAAATAACTTTCATGCTTCGCAAACGCAAGCGTCCTTTATATAGGCGTCGCAGTATAACATGTAATATCCCAGTAATATTGCGTGGTACAAGCGTACATTGCCATCGGGGGTCAAAACATGTGACTATGATAACGATTTCGTAGCTTAAAGCCGGCCCCCCCCATTACAAAAGACACACTTCTTACGGCGCCTATTCCCTTAACACCAAGTAGAAGGTGCATAGCAAGTATGCACTAAGTGGTTGAAGTAGGCACTCGGGACAGGATACTAGGGGCGAAGCTCCTAAGGGTGTGGGTCTGTCCCTCCTCTGTAGTAGTAGTAGTAGTAGTAGTAGTAGTAGTAGTAGTAGTAGTAGTAGTAGTAGTAGTACTAGTAATAGTAGTAGGTAGATAGCCACGTAGAGTGGAATGTAACCACTCCACGTGATAAAGATGACGATGACGCAGTATAGTGGAATGTACCCACTACAAGTGATAGCGATGAAATATAAGCGCGTTCCAGTATAGTGGAATGTACCCACTACGCGTGATAACGATGACGATGACGCTGATGACCATGAGGTATAAGCGTTCCAGGCCACACATTCTCTTTCTGCCATGGAAGACAGCGGGAAGACAGCGTTGAGAGTACAGCCAATTTACAAGCCGTCTTCTGATCGGATACCCTCCCCTAGCGCCTCTTCACGCTCCTTGCGAAAGCCAGGCGAGGCGTTTCCTCTCTGCCTGAGGAGCAACCGACAGCAGGCCTTGCAAGCGGGATGACGCTATCACATGCACCCTTTCGGCGACGGAGATGACCTGCTGGTTTCATGTCTGTTTCAATCGCATTCGTCGCCAGCACACGCGAGCATGTACTCTCGGGTAAAACATACGATGCGTGCGGTGATGTCATCAATATGTAATTAATACGGAAAATAACGGCAACGACTACAGCGACAATGAAAATCCGTCGAAAGTGTCCGTCGAGAGTGTCCATAATTGCTATCGCCATAAAAGAACAGGGCATAGGGAAATGCAGCTAGGTTAATCGCCTGAAGTTAAATTGGTATAGTATACTACCATATGTTGGAGAATAGGGTGGGGGAAAATGAAAGGCGAGATTTGAAGATGCGTCGTAGCGGCAGACACCATAATAATTTTGAGTGCATCAGCGTCTTCAACGTGCGCATCAACGTAGGCAAGTGGATGCTCTAGCACTTCGCCCCCATCATGGAAAATTTGACTGCTGTGGCCATCTTTTTCCAGAGTATCATCGCAGCGCTCACGCTGCCGAGCTGCCACACAGGGTCGACAGCCACCATGGAACTACTTGGAAAGGAAAAATAAAGAAGGTGAAATTGTCAACATACCTTTCTTGTAAGTATCCCCATCCCGAAGTGTTGCTCGCCAAGATACTCCCGCCAGAAACTGTGTTCCATTAATAAAGGCCACGAGGCATGTGCGAAGTTCCGTCATGTTGATTTGAAAGCAGCAGCGTGTACCGCTCACAACGTAATACCTCGCTAACAACCTAGACAATCGTTCGCTTATATAACCAGCTTTTTTCTCTAACGTGCCATAATTGTCATGTTCCTGCTCCAAAGGAATTTAAAAAAGCAAGGTGGTGGTGGTGGTGGTGGTCTTTTTATTTCATCCCAAAAAAAGACGAAACCAGGGCACAATGTGTTTGAACGTTCATAGCACCAGCCAAGTGGTGAAAAGTTGCCTTGAGATTGAGGCACTCGCGATTGAAAAAGTATAAAACACAAAGCACTGGATTTTATTCGTACGGAAATCTCGGCTCATAGTGATGTCACCATTCAAATGGAAGAGACGGTTATTATTCCATTGTGATCCACGCGAAACAAAAGAAAGAAAAACATGGCCTGTTAGCTGACATGCTGTGTAGACAGTCCCCTTCTAGGTGAGGTATGTTTGTTCATCGCAGCTTGAAACCAGATATCTGCACATCGGAAGGCGTATACCGGTGTGCGGTGAAATCTGCCCAAATATGAACTCTAAGAAGCAAGAACACAGACTTTGTGGGACTTGGTTTTGCGTAGCAGAACAAAGACAAGAACATAGGTTTAACTGGGGAATGAAAATCACAGACAAGGAGAGACAGAAGTGTTAACCCAAGCCCTGTGTCGTAAAGATCTCTTTCTTATCTTCCATGTGTATGCTTGACCGTAGTATGCTTGAATATCAAGCTCGAGACGCCATCGCAGAACAGCGTAGTTGTTAAGTGTCTCATTAGGCCGAATTGCGACACCAGTAAACTGCGATCTTCAGGAACGGGTACGAGCCACAGACAGCGGGCAATTGAAGTCGAATTCCCAGTGAATTTATTGAAGCCTAGCTCAACAAGATACTAATTCCTACTGGCCGAGTCAAGCCTAATTAATCTCAATTAAGTTTAATTGGTGCTAAATAAGACTAAATGAGTTGTATGTGATTTAACGAGGCCCATCTGATAGATCCGTGTTTCGTGTTACCTAATTCTAATTAATCCTAACGAAGTAAAATAAGGTTAATTGAGATTGAGCCAAACCAGGATTAACTAGGAGACCACTTGCTCTACCGTGACTCAGCCTTGCGCCTCTAGTGCAAGCTGCCCACATTTGTTTAAATTTAACGGAAATGGCAACTACACTTTCCTCAAGTTAAGCACATCACTAGTTGGTTTCTGCCGTGATTGTTCTCGCTTATACATAACAATATCATTAATACATAGATATTCTGGGTCTTCGCATGTATACAGTCGAACCCACTTATAACAATACTCAGTTGCCACGAAAATTCCAATGTTATAACCGATAATTGCTGAAAACGGGTTGCACCAAAAAATTGAAATACAAGGACGGGATGCTGTTGTGAGACGACTACCTATAATATCGGATGGGATATGGCAAGAGACAACAGTGATCAGGATAATTTTTCGGTCATGCTTGAAAATTCGGTCGCTTGTATGGGACCGCCACAAGCCTTATATACTCGGCGACAACTTTTAAGGCGAAAGCCTTTAATGTCTCATGCTCACGTCCGTCCGGTGTCCATCCGTCCACACCCCCACTGCGCATGCGCCAACCCATTAAAAAAAAATAAAAATCTCTCTCTCCTCTAGGCATCCCCCTCCCGGCGGAGGCCACACCCTCACTGCGCATGCGCGTCCCCTCCCTCTCTCCCCTCCTACGCTATGCCTCTCTCCTCCTAGGGCATCCCTGCCCACGGCGTCCACACCCCCCACAGCGCATGCGCGTCTTCCCCTCTCCTACGCAACCCCCCTCTCTCGCCTCGCGACGCCGACGCAGGCAGCGTCTGCTAGAGAGTTTCTTAGTTGAAAAAACCGACTGCTCGCGCTGCACAACCGTTCACTGGCCACCCCATATATATGGGAATGGATCCTGACCTGCAAGGTGGTGCCGGTGGGAGATTTCTCCTGTGCGTTGTCGAACGATAAAAAATTCGCAGCGTGCGCGTTAACTAAAAGCGGACTGCGGGTCTCTGTGTCCAGTCCGAGTCTTCTGTCTCTCATTGCCCATTAGCAGCGATTGGGATGTTCCAGTAGGAAACACCGGTCCATCACTGCGTACTTTGCGCCCCCCAGGTTTCTCTACTCCGCAACGCTGCGATGAGCGCCAGCGTCAACGCCGCCGCCAGTGTAAGCGTTAGCGCCCGCTGCTTCGCATCTACACATGGTTCCCTTTAGCGGGAGATGGTGTAATCTTTAAGGCGAAAGCCTTTAATGTCTCATGCTCACGTCCGTCCGGTGTTCGTCCGGTTTCCGTCCGACCTCCGTCAGGCGTCCGTCCGTCCGTCCGTCTGTCTGTCTGTTGGTCCGTCCGTCCATCCATCCGTCTGTCCATCCGTCCGTCCGTCCGTCCGTCCATCCGTCCATCCGTCCATGTCCGTCCGTCCGTCCGTCCGTCCGAGCTCTGGCACGGAGCGAGGTGGCCGCCGGGATGCGCAGACGGACGCCGGTCGCGATCGGACTCTATAGTGCTCGCGCTTTGCTTGCGTAGCGTCGCTGTGCCCAGTGTTTGCAATCATTCTGACCGACGCCGTCTCAATGGACCCAGGCGTTCACGGAATACACTTTCCAATTTACAAAGGGTCCGTCAATTTAAGAGCTGGAGCGCGGATGGCGTTTGCACCATGCGCAAAGCACGAGAAAATACTAACGCATGCGAACGGAGGAAGATGAGTCTCGCGTCTCGCTGCGATTCGCGGTAAAAAATTAAAGAAAACACGCACCCATTTGGTTTGTGTCTTATCCCACTGAGAGTGTAAAAGAAAAAAGACATGGCATAATCAGTGGAATGGCCACACTTTCGCCGAACACACTTTGGAATGTACAGAGTGTCCTTCAATTTTTTTCTAGACAGCCCGAATGAAAGTTACAGAATGAACGCATGTCGGCTACCACGCCAAAAGAGTTTACTGATAATTTTATCATTGGCCTTGCTAAAATACATGTTGCTTTATTCATTATGAAACTCAAACAGTTGCGAGAAGTCGTAGGTAAATTACAGTTACTGTTAAGTTTGCAAGAATGCCTTACTTTTCTTTCCATTTTTTAAATAGCACCACCTTTTCATGATGCTCGTTTTCCAAAGTAAACATGGCGTCAATGACGTAGTGGGTCAGTGTGCGGCCGCAAACGCGTTGTCTAGTTCTCCATGAAAAATATAGACGTAATATGACTCTAAAATGTACCCTGAACAATCAAAATGTTCTGCCAGTCGCAGTTTTGCTGTATAAATTTTCTAAACCCGTTAACGATGCGAGTGAGCAAAAGCCGAAATCAGCCGTAGGCTGCCGTACTACTTGCGGAGCAACACGAATGCGCTGAAGTCCCGCCTCTATAGCCTTCGCTCCAATGTCAAGATAAGCGGTCGCCGCATATAGAGCCAATGTATGACATCTGAAGTTTTGGACGCTGAAGCCCTTACGGCATGCCCGAAAGTTAACATTAACTGAGGCCTACAACGCTCCCGCGCCACCGCGTATTTCAAGTGTCAGTTTTGCCGCAATGCAAAATCGCAGTGCGTTGAAGCTTACCACCAATACGAAGGGGCACTCGAGCGTAAGGTTGTAGGCGGGAGTTCAGTAGCCTGACTTTCTCGTCTTCTTTCTTTTCAAAGATTTTGCGTTTCAGTAGCTTTCGGCGTGGATACTCAACAGTCAGAATTTATCGTCAGAACCGATATTGCGGCACGTGGCCACTTACGTAAGCGGGTTATATAACCATAGAAAACATACAAAAGTTGACGATGCAGCAGCTTCTCATTGATATAACCGATATATTGTTAAAACCGGTATCGTTATAACTTGGTTCGACTGTATATGCTGCTTGTCAAACCAGCGTTTTTTCGCCCGCTACTTGTATTCTTTTACTATAAGCTCCGACTCCTCTTGGTTAGTAGACCGCGCTTCAGGCGCGCTTGAGGCCAGATGCTCGGTAGAACGAAGTGTCAGTACGCCATTTTTTGGGCGTGTTGGTAAACAGAACTTGAAAACATATTCAGCGCTAGCAATACAAGGACATGAGAGGGACACCACGGTGCGCGCACCGTGGTGTCTCTCTCATGTCCTTGTATTGCTAGCGCTGAATATCTTTTCAAAATGTCAGTACGCACCTAGATGGAAATCTTCAGCGTGGGACTGCCGTACATGTAAATTATGCCACCTGTTTCTCTGATCGAAAGGTCATTTAGTACACTACGAATGATGTGATTTCAGAACGTGTCTTGCTGCCAAATTTTCTTTATTCAGAGTGCAATGAGCATTCAAAGCTAAGGACAAACTGCACGCGGACAGCATGCTGGATAAATACCTACTGTCATAGGTATGACCTTGCAGGGTGGCTTTGCACTCACTGTTTCGCACCTGAGAAGAAAATTGTAATAGTTATTGTGGCGAAAGTCAGAAGATTGCCCGCAACAGTCCACATAAATATAGTTGTCAAAAGTGCGCCTGCAACATCGACACCCTTCACTCTAAAAAAAAAAAGGGTATGAGCGACTCCAATCGCGTAGTCCTGACTTTCCCCGAAGATAACTCTCTTTAAAGAGCAAGACTTGTTGGGAGAGTTGGTTAACACGAAAGTGGTACATAATAGCGCAAACTTAGAAAAGAAAGATACTATAAAAGAAGTAGGAGGGAGCAGAAAGGTCGGGCGCTGAACTTCACATTAACGCCACATTAGCGCGAGAGTTATTGGAGGCAGCAAGATGCCATGTTGAGCCAGTTGGTTTACGTTCATGTTTGAAAATTTCGTTGTCTGTGAAATTTGGAAGTCGGTGTTTTTTCGGTGCGCTTCAACCAAATTTTCAAATTATTGGAGGCATTTCACATTATGAATAGAGACCCGTGTTGTATCAGTGATACGTAGGTTTCACTTTTCCAAAATAAGATGCAGCTCTGGGATATGCGAGTGTCACGACTTTTTGCCGATACTGATGCACGCATGCGCAGACAGCTGTAATTGAAGTAGTAACACAGACACACATTAGAGGCCAACGTTGTGCGTTGAGATGGGGTCGCCTTAGATACATGGCAAACTGGGCTTGTTGCTCGTGCCGTTGCTGACTCTGGCGTTCTGTCTTCGACAGAGGGAGGTGATGCGGACTCTCGCGAGGTAGGTCCCGTTGGAGTTGTTGAGTCAACGGGCCTGGTGTTCTCACTGGAAAGTGGCCGCCGACTTCTGGAGAGCGGCACTGGATCGTGAATCACCGGCTCTTCAGCGACAGGAAACATTGCCTCTACTAGATGACCTGCGTGAACAAAACGCTCTTGATTTTCTACGTTCACCACGTATGTCACTGCACTGATTCGTCTGATGATGACTCCAACCCTTCATGCAGGGTCACATGGTCTAGTTCCTTTCCCCCGCACCCTGTCACCTTCTCTGAACTCGCACCAGCGGGCAGCAGGCGGCTGGGCTTGCCGTCGCTCGCGATTCTCCAGGCCGTTGAGGAGCTCAGGGTGCAGCAAAGTTAGCCGTGTCCTTGGTGTTCATGACAAGAACAACTCGGCCGGTGTTTTCCCAGTTTGCTGCAGGACCCTGCAGCAAATCCTGCAGGGTCCCTAGGGCATTGATGAACGCTGACTTCAAGCTCCTTTCTTCGATTTTGTAACCCTCCTGTAATGCTCGAAACGCTCAACATACGAATTCGTCAGCGCTTTCGACGTAAGAGTCAAATTCCCAAAACTTCGACATCTGGAGCCGCTGTGCACCAAGCGAGACGCAGGACAGACGCAGGCCAGATACACGGTGCCGAAGATAGCTAGAGATTCGCCGCCATCACTCATCGCCAGATGAAGTAGTAACACAGATACACACTCGAGGCCAAGAAAGGAATGTCGTTTTATTTAGAGAACGCGCTTTTAAGTAGGTTTCCCTCTGCCTGCGGTGGCGCTGCTGCAGCCGTTGGTGTTGATGTTCGGTGCGTTGACATAGGAGAAATCTGGTGGCTTGTTCTTTCAAATAAACAGTTGAAGTTTAGCACACTACCGTTCTGCTCCTTCCCACTTCTTTTCTCGTGTATTTCTTTTCTAAGTT
>JALIZH010029038.1:0-2500 GCA_030522465.1 Rhipicephalus appendiculatus | reverse complement strand
AGGTACATTTTTATTTAGTTAGTCTTTTTTTCTTATTTCGTGCGATAGTGGTTACGGACACCGGCGGCGGCGGACAACTACGGCGAAAAAACGGCCCTTGTTGTGATCTCATAACAGCTTTCGCTGTAAAATGAAGAAGGCAACACTCAGCCCTACAAATGGCTGGGAATCGAGGGCAGCGAGCCGAAGACCCCTTGTACGTACAACGATAGAATACTAGGAAACAGGAAAGACAACAACGCTTGCGAGAAGACTCCGATGCGATAAAAGGCCTACGCTAACGACGACGTGTCCGTAGATCTATGGAGGCGCCACCGCTTAGTTTCAGCGTGAGTTCCTGTCTCTGGAGCTTGGAAAGCCATGTTGTGTATCTGATTGTCTCTGGTTTAGCTCGCAGCTCTCTGTGCTGCGAATCTACGTAGAAACAACGCAGCATCACCTAGCCAGGTCCTAGCAACGACCTAGAAGCAACCTAGAAACAGCCTGCGTCACCTATCCAAGGCCTATAAACTACCTAGAAGCAATCAAGTTAGTATTCAGAATAGTGATGCAGACCTATCGATAACACTATCGATACTATCGATAGTTGAGTGAATATCGAACTATGGATGGTAGAAAAACATATCGATAGCGCTCTCGATAGTGCGTTTGATAGTGCAGTGTTGATAGTATAAAATCAACCGCGTGAGGTCATTGCAGCATAAACTTGATTCGTAGGGTGCGTGGTAAATAGTGGAGCAGAAGAAGCAGGCTGAAGGGCAAGAAAGGTGACACGCTCGTGTGATTACACTAGAATGCTTCGCTGACACATGATAAATAAGTAGAACTGTTCTTCTGTAGCAAGAGGGAAGTGGTTACATATGTCGGAACTGTGTGGATTCAAGCTTATATTGCATTTTGTTATTTCAGAATAAACATACGCAGTGGTAGCTGTTCTCGTTTTTAATGCCAACATAAAAATAGCAAGAAATAACTGATTGCTCTTGAATATGAATATTTTAGAGGGATATCATCCGGCGTTATCGCTGCGGAAATAATTGATTTCTTTCGTCAAAATATTTTTCCTAAACGAACTGAGTATTGCTGATAGTAGGCTATCGCGAGTGTTTTGGAAATATCGCTAGTCAACAACCGCATAATTATTCACAGCACTATCAACAGTATTACCTGTAATAATGCTACTGAAGGTACGTACTATCGATTGCACTATGTGTTTTACTATCGATAGTTTGTCGATAGTAGTACTATCGATAGTTTCCTTACACTCGATAGTTTGTTCATTGCGAGGTCGGCATCACTACTTCAGAATCGTCCAGTTTGGCTGTTTCAAGCATTGCGTGGCTTAGTACAAGCTTCGCCAGTTTTTCTTTCACTCATCTTGACTCTTCTCCCAAAATCACCGACGCTGATGCGGGTATATCTACGACACGGGCTGTTAAAGCCTAGCGCATTAATATACGGCCGCTTGGGACGGCAACACCTTACTCCGTAAACTACCACAAATGGTCGGCAGACAACTTGGAACTACTAAGGAACAAACAGAACATGGTGAGGTGATAGACGTACCATTCTTGTAAGTAACGGGTTCACGAAGCGTTGCTTGCCGAGACATTCTCGCCGCAAATAGAGTTATAAAAATCACAAGGTATGTGCGAAGTTTAGTCATAGCAATGTCCAAGCAGTGCTACGTCCTGTTCGCAAGATATTAAGCCTTGCTAGCCAACCACGAAAAGAACCGATAACTTATATATTGCCGGTATTTTTCGTGATGAGCCTTTCTTGTCGTTTTTGCTTCGAACAAAAATTAAAACATAAATGTACCGTTTGATGCGCGTGGACGTCGAGAGCATATATTTTAGGACGTCTACCTGCCAAGCACTGTCATTTTCTTCGGGATTGAGGCACCTGCACTTGTTTGGCGGCATGAAATCGCAAAAATAGGACGTACAATGCAGCCTAAGTTGTTTCCTAGGCAATACGCGCATGTGGAGATGTCCCAAGCTCTATGCAATGGACGTTCATTCAATTGTCATTCATTCTAAACGCAAAAAAAAAGGAATAGCTCAACAAGTCGACGCTTCTTGCCATTTTACTTTTGAACACTCCAGCACTGCGGAGGCTCAAAAATACGCTATGGGATATATCAGACAAAGCCAGAATACATTTTTTTTCCACAGGCTACACGAATCATTTTTCGTGTAAGAAGCTTATAAAGACATATAAACTACTGCATTTTGTGCCCAGGATAGCATTGACTATTTTTGTTGGGCTTGTATAATTTGCTGAACAAAGCGAATACCATTTCGCGCACACGTGTGCAATAGGTGATGGTATGAAAATTGGTACATCGGAAGTTTACTGTAGGCCACCGTCTCAGATATGCTACGCATTTTATATTGGTACTGTTAATTTACGAGTATGTGGTTTAATTAAGGTCACTAAAGTAATTATTTAGCGGTTTCAAAAGTGGGTAACACAGTTGGTTTGTCTCGCTGAAAAT
>JALIZH010029037.1:0-38799 GCA_030522465.1 Rhipicephalus appendiculatus | reverse complement strand
TTGGTCGCAAGCAGTTAGGTCACCGCGTGTGTCTAGATTTTCTCGAAAACATCGTGATATCTTGACTGGTCCTCGAATAGCCAGAGACGTCAAAAGTAATTGCCCAGGTATGATAATGAGGTTTCGGAACTGGGCGCTCTTGCGGTAGTAGTGGTTAGAAGAAAAAAAAAAACTCTTATTTCTGAAATCCATGAGGGGAGCATGCCACAGCGCTTTTTGTTCGAAAGGGGGAGTCAAAGAAGAGAACGGAAAGGGCACCTTCTCAAGATAAGAGTGCCTGCAACACATAACTACAGGCCGTGCAACCTGCTGTTTCATAAAAAAATCGTGGGTTCTTGGCGACACTGCGAATCGAACTCGGTGCCTCCTGCATTGTAGTCGGTCGCTGCAACCATTAGACTACCGCGGCAGCGCTTGCG
This sequence comes from Rhipicephalus appendiculatus, assembly GCA_030522465.1. Lineage (NCBI taxonomy): Eukaryota > Metazoa > Arthropoda > Arachnida > Ixodida > Ixodidae > Rhipicephalus > Rhipicephalus appendiculatus. Next base: position 38,380 of record JALIZH010029037.1, on the reverse strand, counting down.
ATGAGAGTTGGCCACTGTAGTGCTAACGTAATTGTTAATATATCTCCTTTCGCTAGAATTACGCCTAACGCAAAACGTCCGGCAAAACTCGGGATAAAAAAAATAAAGGCTCGGAATTCGTAATGAATTCGCCTGAGGCCACTCGAAGGCGAAATCCATCGAGTGTAAATACATGACTGTGTATTTCACATTGACGTATGATATTCACTAATCAACTATCGCTAATTAACTGTCACTAATGTCACTTTCATTCAATCAATACTCGGTTTGTTTCGATTATCGTCGTTTAAATAAACTTTCACTAATCAGATCACTACTTAATTTCCTTCTATTCTCATATATAAGCCCGGTCATATTCTCGCTCGCTTTTGTGTAGCTTTTCGCTCCCATACACGTTAGTAAGTAACGCGAACAAATCTTTTTATGCTCTCCAAGCAACCGGGTGCCGTTCTGTGGAAGCTTGCCATGATGTCTGCTGCGCCAACGACTCCTCTTCCTAACGTTCTTCTCTATCGATTCGTTATCACTCTTCGAAAAAAACGATGCGAGACACACGCAAACGCTGTCTTTTTCCTTTTTTTTTCTTTGCTAAACGCGCAGCACGCGCGCCTCGATTCACGAGGCACGTGTGATCATGTCACTTCAGGCCGAGACGCAACGTTGCTTGTTTTATTTGTTTGCTCACGCAAACGCTGCAAAGATGAAGTGACCTGCAGCGCATTGTTTTCTGAAAAGTATAAGCACGTATAAACTGCCCGACGAAACTTTCTCGTTTTACGTGTTCACATATCTAAGCGTACGACTCTTCTCTTATTCTGACACTGTCAAAATGCGGCCATCAATTGAACCTGCGACAAGATACTTTCATGATACCTCTCTCTCTTACTGCTGCTTTATATTACTGAAGAGTTTCTACGTAGGCTCGAAAGCCCCTCCTATGTCTTTTGCCAAGACCTTTGTAAGAAATCAAACCTTTTACGTCTAGCTAAAAAACACCCTAATGGCCACCACATTACCGTGCTTGAACACGCCTAGTAAGTTGAGTGCCATCGTAGCTTTATGAATAAAACTAAACTATTGCACAAAGGGGGAGACGTTTGGGTCACATCTTCAAACCTTCAATGTATCAATTTATGTGTGCTTTCATAGGAGCGCTGCGTCACCTACAGTTGGCGAGATAGCGCACGGATTCTTGCTTAACGCCACCGAGCAACAAGCTACATATGGTCATTCATCAAACGCGAGCGCTTGGCTTTGTTCAGGCCCCCGCGGACGCCTGCTGCAACGCGGCGGCGCGTAAGCGCTGTAGCAGACACCCGGAACTGGAAGCTGAGATGCTGCGAAAAGACATGGGCTATCATCGTATACTCTCGATCTAGATGCTTTGCGTGCTGCCTTGCTATTATCGGCGCGCACTTCTTTCTTCCTTGTCGTTTCATCGGCTTTCGCGTTGCCTCCTTGCCCTCAAAAGTCACGCGTAAGTCAAATTCGTGCCATTGCTATCGCACTCCCTCGAGATACGAGAATTCTTGGCTAAGAAACTGCGTAGGCAAAGAGAAAGCTTTGTGAATTCGGCCCCCTGTTTTGTAAAATAATCTTTAGGAGCCAGCGCGAACACATTTCTGTGCCGCCGAACTTCTGGGGCAGCACTTTGCCGCTGTTCTTGCTGATGCATCCATTTTCCTGTGTTTCGAACACGGCAGCCATTTCAGAGGCTCTTATTCAAGTGTTGTGTGGGTTAGATTGAGAATCGATAACTAATATTATATAGTTTATCGCCTTGTTATATTAATAAAATCAAAGCAAAACAGTAACTGCGCGTATATGCTTGTCATTTCTGATGTCATCTTGCTAAGCTATACAGAAAAAATAGCGTGTATGCTGGCTAACCGGCATGTCACGATTTGTGTCCTTTTACATTGCAACGTCCAACATAAGTGCTGCATTTATGTCAACATGTAACGTGCAGAAAACGAATTACTTGTCGAAGAAGTAAAAAAAAAAAAGACCGTAAAAATGATCTTTTCTGGTATATACTAATACCATGGAGGGAGAGACAGAGAGGTGATTTAGGCTTAATATAGCGTTGTGTGGCCTGAATCAATTTTCTGACGCTCTTACGTCAGCAAATTGATTCAGGCTACAGGAACGTAAGGTTAACTAATTCAGGCAATTCAGGAATTTAATGAGCAATTGATTCAGGCAACATGAACGTATTCAGGCAATTCACGAAGAGAAGACAACGCGACCATATTACGTTAGGATGTGTCTCGAGTTCAGTGTCGTAAGACATCGATAGGTTTACAAAATGTCACGCGTGCTTCGGAGAAGAGGCTGTGAAGCGCACTGCCCGGAGCATATATAGACAATAATTCAGCGTTAATGCAGCCTGTGGAAGACAGCAGTGCTTGCACTGGTGCATTCGGTGGTTCTGCGGAGCTCATAGCTTAACGTTTGTGGCGCGATAACAAAAGCGCCAGTGTTCTTTTAGCGGTTAGATTGCATTTTCCTTGTGTCTAACAATATAATCAAAGTTTTGTGCGGGGAATAAGAGCTCTTGATTCCATTCTTGCGAGTTCCTCTAAAGCCGGGGTCTCAAACACGCGACCCACGGGCCGCATGCCTCTCGCTCGAGGCCCGCGGCCCTCCCATGACTGTCTTCGCCCGACATTATTAAAAATTTCCCTGAATAGGTAGGCTCTTGTTCGTGAGCTGCACAGGCGTGACTGGTCCAAAGCATTGTATTCATGAGGCACCCCATGTGGTCACCATGTTGTGAAACATAACCGTGAAAACAAAACTATATTTAAGAATCGTTGTCCAGATTGTAGTTATTTTAGATATAGGTATCGACAGTTGTTGAAATCCTGGAACCGAATCTCCTTCAGAAAAGGCCTGTCTTGGAGATATTGGAAAGGTTTCTTTTTTTTGTTGTTGTTGTTTTAAAAGGCAAGGCAACGTTTTTTGAAAATTTTTGCAATCTATGCCCCCCCCCCCCCCTCCCCTTCTGAGCTTCTTCACTGCCCCGGCATCCGCGGGACTAAATAGCGTGACTGAGTTTGAGACCCCTGCTCTAAAGGATTGCGCGACCTGTGACCAGTGGTTTGGAGTGTGGTCAAACTAAATAAAAATACAAAAAAAATATTTATTGTACTGCGGTGTACGTAGACATTGTCGCCGCCTAAACGGACACCAGTTGCCCTTGGGTCATGTAGCTGTCTTGGGCAAGATAGGCGGCTTCCAGCCACTAGCAATAACAAGCTTCTGCATCGGAGCCAACATGAAACAATGATGTGACTGTTTAGAAATACAATCGCTGCCAAACATGGTCCACAATACTCTGCAGCGCCGAAATGCACAAGAAATCTTACGTCTTCCAAATCTTACGTGTTCCTACAACAAATCTTACAAACAAATCTTACGTCTTCCTAGTGTAAGGAAGCGATGACCGCACAAATGCAAAATACTGCTTCGATTCTATCAGTGCTGCAAAGAATCGTCTCACTTTGGCGAGCCCATAGCACGCCTAAAACAACTATGCAATAGATTTCTTGGTTCACAGATCTAGACGTGTGTTTAAATATCACCCAGTTGCTACGTCAGGTATAATGCCGCGATGTTTGTGTATTTTCGCCCTGAAACTTTCACGCCACTGCCATCCACTTTTCTTGCGCAATCGTGTGGAATAATCTTGGTGGTGTTTCTGTTTGTAAGCCTTATTTTGGCCAATATAACTACGCCGCATGTCTTCCTACCGCTGCACACAAGGCACGCTACACTAAGCATGAGGAGGAAATATTGATCCTGCTTCCACATTTGGCTTCATTTCCTATTTTGATAGCAACCGTTATCTTCGCGAGAATGGAACGTAAGAAAATGACATTTGCACAAGCAAAGTTTGCGAGGCACTATGAACCTAATGAAAGGTTGAGCTTCTTCTGTTCTGTGAAGAGGAACAGGCGAAAGCATTAACAGTTCCTGCAACGTGTGCTTGCTGTTTATTCTTGAGTTAATGAGGCGAGCAGTGTCTCTAGCGTAAGGTGTTTTGGTGCAGCCAAGAGGGAAATATCTAACCATGCGCATAGGGTACTTGCTTAACTTGTTGGACCTGTCATATTATGTAAAGAACTGACCCCTCCTTTGTATATTTAGCCATCTCAAAGTTTTCCGTGCAGCATCATTGAGGTGGGGCATTCTTTTTTTTGGGTAACTAGTGCTGTACTTAACAGCAATTAAGTCAGAGAATGTTCTTGCTCTCCTTCCGCGCTTTATGCCTGCGTTCTGGGAGTACAAACGTTGTTCCGGAGGGCTTACTTGAAATTCTCTTGTCCCTAAACTTGTTCGCTGTGTATCGTTTCTAGAACTGTGGAAGAACTTTCCGGATAAAACAGCGCGCACAACAACAAATGCTAGAATGCGCAGAAAGATGCGCACTCTCACTGTTACCTAAACTTGTAATGGTACGCTAGTAGAAAAACGCTTTTTTTTTCTCTTGATATGCACCGTAATCATGCACTGTAGAGGGGGAGGGGGTAGAGAGGGAAGTAACACTAAGCATAAAAGAGGAAAATCACAAGCACTTTATATCAAGTAACAGAAATGCAAGAAATTCCATATAAAGTAAAATACATTATAGACACAAATTTCATGAAGTACGGTAAAAACACTAACAAGCATCCAGAAAAACATTACCGGTGTGGACAATTTTTACGGGGTCAGGGTGAACAAATGCTGTAAGGCCACCTGTCTGCCAAATGGCAATTATTGTCTTCTGTTGACAATTTCCCTACCTAATCAGTGCCGCATTCTGAGGAAGTTGGTAATCCGTAACGTTTTAGTAGAACTTCGCAACAATAACTAGCGCCAGCTGTGCCTTTCTGTCAGTTGTGCGTGTGTTCTTGTTGCAAAATGTGCCGACGAAAAACGCGGCGGCTTCGATGAAGGTCTCCTCACAAAGCAACGCTGGTGAAAGATTACGCTCTTTGCGCTCTTAGTGCGGTACATTACGGATTGTAAGTACACATAAAGACGCCGAGAGAAAGTATTTCAAGCAGAAACCAATAATTTCCATGAAAACGAGATCGGAGAGCATTTTCTCAGCAGGCTGCGTAAACATTCCCAAAATGACAATTAGTGTCTCATCGAAGCGATAACAGAAATAAAGTAATAGACGAAATTAGAGAAGGTAATAATTAGCGTTCCGGGAAGGCACACTTTCAGGCCACGGGTGAGAACAGAGAGAATAACACTAAAATATTGCGCCTTCAAAAATGAAAATTGTATGGAAATGCGAAATCATCCTTGTCGCGCCTAAACCGTTAACAAATAAAGGGAATGCTAAATAACGTGGAAGAAGCTTTAATGTAAGCGCTACTGCAACTCGTAAACATGGAACGCTTTGTGCCGCCAAATTTGGCAGACACTGCTTAATTAAACACTGGGGAAACGAGTTGTTTTGATGTCGTCACTCTGCAGTGCAGTAACACAAGCAGGAATGGTTGGGGAACTAAAACTGCAAAATTGCGTGAGCCAGAATGATAATAAAAGAGGCAAAGAGAAGGAAGGAAGCGAGGATTAACAGAAAGAGAGGCTTATTATAGACTTTAGCAATGTAGCTACCGTATCCGTTGGGAACGGATCTTGTAGAAAGTGCGAGAGAAGATATGAATCTATATCCTGGACCCACACTGTGCAGGCTTCCGAGTGTTTACGTATGTATATGCACTGCAGCACACAACTTATCATCCTTCGTGTAGTGTCACATAGCTCTCGTGGCTTTCCGAATGATTATCAATGAGGCAAGACAGTTTAAGGCAGTGACGTCGCTAAAACCTCATTGTAGAGTCTATTCCTTGCTGATGGATATGGTGACGTTGTTTGTGCCGGCGTGAAAACAGTCGCCGCATTTGTTAATATTGTGTTCCCAAGTGCACTCATCAGAGTCATCAATACGCGATTGAGTCAGACATTGTTATGAGACAGACAAGGTTGATTCAAACCCTAGGTTAACATAAAAGCGTTCCAGGAATGAGCTGTCGGAACTGCAGTTGTAAAGTCCAACGACTGACGTTTAAGCGAAGGATGTGGTTCTGCGGATTGTTCAAATGACTCGAAGTAGTAATCCGCACGATATTACCAATTACTTTTCATTTTTAATGCAAAGCATTTCTTAACGAACTTCGGCGACTATGAGGGTTTCTATCTATCTATCTATCTATCTATCTATCTATCTATCTATCTATCTATCTATCTATCTATCTATCTATCTATCTATCTATCTATCTATCTATCTATCTATCTATCTATCTATCCGAATACGAGTTTGCGCTCTCCTGGCTGTATCGCTAATGGTAACTGTACCAAAATTGGTGTGGTATATCATGACTGTATGACGAACATGACCGACTGGTCATATCATGAAAAGCATAAATAACTTGTCACGAAAAGTATGATTTACACGCCATGGTAGTAGTGCTCCAAAGGCCGTTTTCTTAATTTGATATATCCCAAAATTGGTACGATGAAACATTTCTGAATAACCAACATAAATGACAGGTGGTAATATGAAAATAATGACCTGCATGTCATGTACAACATGATTTGCATGCCACGCTCATGGTGCGCTGACAGCCGTTTCGCTAGCTTGATATACACCAAACTTGGTATTGCGTGACGTGACTGTATGACAAATATAATGACAAGTGGTAATACGGAAATCATCACATGTCGTGAGCAGCATGTCTTGCATGCCCGCTCATGGCACGCTGGCGGCCGTTGCGCTAGCTTGATATACACCCAAATTGGTATCGCGGGACGTGACTGTATAAGAACATAAATGATAATTGGTAAATATGGAAATCAGGACACGCCATGTGCAACATGACTTGCATGCCACGCTCATGGCGCTCTCGCGACCGTTTCGCTAGCTTGATATACACCAAAGTTTGTATTGCGGGACGTCACTGTATAGCGAACATAAGTGGTATGTGGTAACATAAAAATCTTGGCATGCATGTCATCTACAATGCCAGTTACATGCCACGCTCATGGTGCGCTCACGTTCAGTTCGATAGCTTGATATAAACCAAAATTTGTATTGCGCGACGTGATGTATGATGAACATAAATTACGGGTCCTAACATGTGAATCATGACATGCATATTATGTACAGCATGATTAGCTCCTTTTGTGGCTGCTTCGCATTACATCGATTCCCACAGTGCGTGGGATCTGCCGTTCTTTTTGTTGAGGAAGGCTGGCCTTGCTAATAAGAGCTTTTGCCCACCTTAGGTCACAGGTCCAGCGTCAGTTCATCGGTCTGCATCATACTTATGAATAGCAGCACTTGAAAATATCATGTCGTATTCTATTTTTCTCGTGAAAGCCACTTTTTATTGACCAAATGTCCTAAAGATAGCGGGTTGTATATCACGCAAGTTGCCTGATTGTTAGAGCTGAGGAGACAGCCATAGGGGAGGTGACACGTAGTAGATAGATCAGTGGCTGCTGCAGTTTACATAATTTACAATACATTTTTTTTCTAGACGTTTGTTGGGACCATACAGGCCTCAAGATCAGCAGGGATTACGTCAATTTTCTAACAGCGGATCTGTTTAAGGCCGCCGGAAGTCCGTGAACCGCGAACAGAAAGTAATCATCATCTTGAACCGGTACTCGCCCTGATCATCTTCATCTTCCTCTCCTTCTTCGCTCCCGGAATAATGCGCCGGTTTCTAAACTGAGGGATGCAGTGGATGAATTCCTCCGGCGCGGAAGACAACGAGTACTGAGAGAGAGCAAAAAAAGAGACAAAGAACGAGAAGTATATACAGAGAAAGAGAGATATTCTAGGGGATTAATTTTCGCGAGGCGAGCTTCTAACCCCAGGACCCATGATCCGAAGCTAAGCGTTTTGACCACTCGGCTTACCATGCAGGCATGCTAGCAGAGCATAGCATAGCCTTATATAGTATAATATAGGGAGGGCGCGCATTGCCCAGCATATTTTTTTAGTCTCGCACCTGGTATTTAACACGTGCCACTTTTAACACCGGTGCAAGCCGTAGACAGATTGTAGGCGAGAGCACAATTATTACTGCGGGATATTAGGAGCAAGGAACTGATTTGACCCTTAGCTGAGCGACAGGAAGAACCATTCCCCTTAACTGAGCTTAAGCCCCTATTCCACGACGTCCCATATTTGGCACATACCAAATAACATTTTTCATTTTGAGTGCAAGAGAACCATTTGAGAATGTGACACTGCCAGGGTAATTCCCACAGTTATGCACGCCTATTATAAAAGAAGTGCTGTCATCCCTGCAGCAGTATGAAAACACACGTGGAATATATTTCACAATGCACATGTATGTTCGGCAAGCAAACAAGAGCGATTGCTATTTTCTTGCTCGCAACTTTTTTTCACTGCATATGCGCGAATAAATTATTTTGACACATCTCAGGGCCTCGAAAATTCATGCTGGTTATTACTTTACTCAATTCCTATCCTCACTACGGCATACGGCCGGAAATCGGTATGTGCCATATTAAGAAGTGTGTGGATTTCAATCAAGAAATGCGCAGTATGCTGCCATGTATGTTTTGGTGCACAATACAAATATAAACAAAGCACATCCTCTGAGATCATGCAGCACAGCTCTGTAGTGCATGATTTAAGTTGTGGTCGTAGGTTTTGAGATGATTCACGAAAGCCTGAGGTTCCAGCAACAGTAGCTGGCATTTTAAGTGCCGAACACTTTAGGGGGGCAGGCTGTCGTATCCTGTCATCGGCGTTTAGCGTAACGCAGGCAAAACCACACATATAGCATATCCATCTGTAACATATTGAGCGCGCGCTCGTGCCACAGCGAAGACTTCTTCCTCTTGTTCTTCGAGCGCTTTGACGAAGATATAAAGGGCGGATCACTTTGAATGAAACCCCGTACAAAAATTCAAAGTAGAGGAAGCAAGCGATAAATATAAAGAGAGAGAAAGGGCAAATATAGAAAAAAAATACCAGTATAGAGAAAAAAAGACAGAAAAAAGTGCGAAATACCAAAAGAAAGAAATAGAGGAGGAAAGAAAGAGAAAAACCGAAACAAAGAAGGCTGCCCAGCTCCGCACTTCCTTCAGGCTTGGCACCTCTAGTTGGAAGCTGCCTTATTTTTTTTTACGTTATGGCGTGGGTACATGAGAAAATTATGTGAGGTCTGACCAACGCAAGCTCAGATTTAGTTTTCTTGAATTTTCTTAGCGACTAACACTCTCTACCGCAAGTGAGCTGGTGGTTGGTGATCCGGGCAGAAAAATATAGCAAGGTGACATCATGCGAACTGGCGAACTGGTCATCTTGCATACAGTTGTCGGTGATCAGATGCACTAAATGAAATGTTAAATTATGCCTCAACACAGGAAACAATTGATTTGCCTTATTCCACACAGCCCGCTAAAAATACCACACTCAGTGAGATTTTGTATTTCAACTATAGCAACAATATCTCGCACATCTGCACGGTGTGCCATATTTAGCGCAAAGCTGTATCTTCATTAATATAGTCCCATTCAATCTGGAATGTTGTGCATATGTTCTTCTCCGTCTATTTGATGATAAATGCTGAGCAAAGAACTTTTCAAATGACTTTCTTGTAATTGATGCGATAGAGGGTTGATATATTATGGGAAGAAACACGTTGTTTTTCCAGTGAAACGTCAGATGTAGTACTGATGCCTTAACAGTAGAAGTCCGTTCTTCATCTCGTCCTAGCGCTGCCGTCTTTTTAGCTTATTATGAACCGAAACTAACTCGCCCACCTATCTCTGATGCATAATTTTGACATCAGCGAAATGTCCAGTAGTTGCATGATGCAATGTACTCTGTCACGAAGTTTCGCGATATTGAGAGTTCCGGGTAATGCAGCACCATCGTTACCCTTTCTGTATTCATAAGCCTATCAGTTCCCGGGAACGCCATTCAGCTAGGAGCTGTAGCCTTTTTCGCGCAACCGCTAACCCCGAGAACGTGAAACTGTTGCACATGGTAGCATCTCACAGCTCTGCACGCTTTGTTGACCAAGCACGTTGAAACTACAAACTGCGAACTAAGTTTGTGTGTACGTGACTGGGCGAGGACCGGGCCTTCCGTTGTTTCCACTGCGCGAACCTTGGCGCCTCAGCGATATTATTTGGTTCGCTGCGTCTCGGGGCAACCAACAGTCTAGCACGCGTGGTTCAGTTAAGAGACGGATCATTAATTATTAGCGCTGCGAATTTTAAAGCCCGCGTTGGTATTCAAGTTATTTCATGAGTACAAACGTGGACCGTTTCTCACACTCTCTGCGTAAACAGCCTGACTGAGTCATACACGTTTTTGAACGTAACACAGAAGAACAATAACTTTGGAAGTAATTGTTGACGAAGCTGTTGTGGAGTTCTCCATTTAATCTTACAAATGATTGCATAAACAATGCCAGTGAATCGCATGCTTTAGTATGCTTGAAATATAGGCAAGTTGGTGCGGATACATCATTAGATGGTAGGTGACACATACGGAAAGAAATAATGCATATTCTATACACGTTTATCCTGTGCATAGGTATTTGTTGCAGAGACAGTCCAATAGCACACTGTGCCAATGATTCCGTAAGCTGCTCTCCGGCGTCCATACACCCTATCGGGACCGTAAAAAAGGCTCACATTGTAACGCGAATTCATAACTTGTAATCGTAACATGCAGCCGACAAAAATTTCGTGTGTTCACCAGCCGCCAACATATATCTCGCATCTTGCCGCTGGCTATGTCCAGTGTCAGCTGTGAGGGGCACAACGCGCTTTGCGGCGAAGTGGCAACAAAACGTAATGCGGGATGCGTTCTAAATGCCAACTACAAAAACTCTTTTCTTCCTTAAAACTAAAAAAAAAAAGAAATATGTGCTTAAACCTTCTCCATTTTCCAGCAATGAAGTCATGTATCAGAGAACCTATCACAAGGGTTTTTACTTGAAGCGCATCAGCTCAAAAATGCGGTCGAATATGCGGCAAATCGCATATCTTCTCACATGTCTCTTTTTTTTCGAAAGATTTGTAGCGTATTTCACACGCCCCCCCCCCCCCCCACACACACACACACACATAATTTTGTACAAAAATACAATTTCCTGAAAACCATAATAATATTAAGCTTGACTTCGGACAGGTCGAGTTACTTTAAGAAAAATTCGCGATCTTTGAAAATTTTCATTGTATTTGCAAGTACGTAGCTGGCAGTGAAACACAAAACTTGGGGAATCTTGAAATGGCACAGCTAAGCAGAACCTCTGTAGTTACGCAAGCGCAGTTTTGAAGCTCAAAGCGCAAAAATAGATTTAACGTACAGTTTTCTCTTAGGCACACTTGAGCACAAGAAAGCGAACTTTCAGGGGGTGCTATGGTCGCGAAAATGTTTTGGGCACAACTATTTTGCTACAATACCATATGTAGTACAGGAAAAAAAAAGCGAATTTTATCAGCAAGATCTACGATGACCGAGTGCTACGACTGGGACATTTGGCATGGAATGACCCTTATATACTACAGCACGAAGGATCATGGTCACATGAAAGTGATCGGAATTCAAAATATTCACATTTATATATTTTGCAATGACCCTTCCTTCGAGTTGAGAAACCCGCAATGTTAGATTCTACGTAGCCGTTGTAACGGTGGATCTCCGCAAGGGCTTGGCACCGCACACACAAAACGCTTTATGCTTACCACTGACAGCGATATTTTTGTTTGTGACATTTTTGGTGTAATTTGTAGCCTTGTGTCTGGTAATGCCGAAACTGAATCGTACATATTCTAACGTATCGTATAATTAATGCTAGCTTCGCTAATTGTGACCGATTTTAGCGTCACTCGAAAACGCCCACCTACAGTTATAAAAAACTAGCACCCCAAGCGGAGGAGCGCTTGAGACCGCGTGCGCTCGAAGTTTGGTGACGGCAACAGCGCAGTTTTGAAATCAGGGCCCCGCATAGAGGTGTGCACGGCCTTCAGGTAGCCCGAAAGCCCGAGCCCGGCCCAGCCCGCGGGCTGGGTTCGGGCGGGCCGACGTCTTCTCATCTCGGGCCCGGGCCGGGCTCGGGCTGCATTGTTTTTTGTCGCGCGGGCCACGCCAGATGCAAAGCCCAAATCAAGCCCAAGATATTGACGTCCTGGAATTGATTTCCACCACGTAGAGCCTTCTCCGCAACCGCCTCTCATTCCCTTTCTCGGTTCTCCCTTCCCTTAGCCACTTTAAAGCAAGCGGAAATGGTGAAGTCACACAAGATGAGTTCCGTGATTATCTATACGTGGTATAATCCCCCTCTCCTACATCTGAGGTACTGAACTTCTGGAAGAACCAACGGTCTAAATATTCCAAGCCTGCTATGCTTCCGAAAAATATATTGGCAATTCCGGCTACCAGAGCGAGCAGCGAAAGGACCTTCAGTTGGGCGAGATATGTGACGCAGGAGCGCCACACTTCACTCAAGCCCGAATCATTGAACAGCTTATTTTTACACGACAACTTTTAATCGTTGCATCCATGACGGTATTTTGGAGCGCGAAAATAGACACGATACACGAGAAAGACTGAACAGGACGAGCGCTCGTCCTGTTCAGTCTTTCTCGTGTATCGTGTCTATTTTCGCGCTCCAAAATACCGTCATGGATCAGTACAAACTCGCCCAAATTTCCGTGCTTCTAAATCGTTGCATATAGTGACATTCATATGTCGTTTGCTTTGTTTCACTTTGATATGTTGAGTAAAATGCCACATTATCGGAAAACGATATTTTGTCTCCGCAGCAAACCTTCATAATTTCAGGCCGGATTGGGCCGGGCCCGGGCTTTTATTTTTGTATGTCGGGCCGGGCCTGGCGGGCTCGCACCCCCTCTAGCGTCGAGCTCGGGCGGTCCTTCGATGCAGTCAGCGGGCCCGGGCCGGGCTCGGGCTCTAAAATTCGGCCCGTGCACAGCTCTAGCCCCGCATGCGGTGAAAAATGAAACGATATGGGTTCTGCGGTATCAGCTTAACCATGGCGTAAACAGTTTTAATCGCCGTGGGAGACAGCCGACAACAGAGCTAGAGGGGCGAGGATTAGCCCTCGTCGGGTGACAGTCGCGATATCGTGTGCGCCCCGAGAATCTTCTGCGATGTCGACAATACTTGCTTTTCTAATGGGACGTCACATGGAGCCTTCGTCTGCGTCATACTAGTGGCGCTGTCGCGAGGTGCTGCCAACTGAGATGAGCATTCACGCTTACTTGAAAACTAGATTGAAATATCCTAAAAGTAATGTTCGCAAACTAAAAATAGGCTAGAAGTGTCCACGTATACAAGCCAATCAAAAAACGCAAACATCTGAAGGTTTCAGTTTTGGTGTTGGGGCTCCATTAAGAGCTTAGAATATATAATGCACTTGCTGTCACGGAGATAATCTTATGCAGCATTTTTTTTATTAACGGAATGGCGTTATAGTGCTCGTGTTGCGGAAAACACGATGTCAGCATAGGCAGCGTTCTCTCTGAGCAGTGTTGTACGGAACGCCGCTTCAAGGAACGACGTTCCTGGAACTAGTTCCTTTTGTGAGGAACGGAGGAACGCCAACGTTCCATTCAGGATCGATGGAACTGTGACGGTAACTCGTTACGTTTACGAGGGAACGGCCGCGGGAACGGCGTTACTTCTGTAAACGTTCCACAAGATTGAACAGGTGCACGCACGCCACACATCGTACAGAGCGAGGCGAATGGGCAACCGCGTGAGGCGCCAAAATGTACCGCTCGACTGCCAAGTGACTATGGTGTATCCTTGTTTTCACTTCAAGGCACCCGGCAGGGCCTCAGGGAAGCGCGCGACGCCGAGACCGACCGCGTACCAGACGAACAGCTGATTTGTTGTTGTTGTTGTTGTTTTAAATGCCAAGCATTTCTTAGTGAACTTCGGCGACTTTGAGCGTATCTATCTATCTATCTATCTATCTATCTATCTATCTATCTATCTATCTATCTATCTATCTATCTATCTATCTATCGATCTATCTATCTATCTATCTATCTATCTATCTATCTATCTATCTATCTATCTATCTATCTATCTATCTATCTATCTATCTAGCCGCCTACGACTTCTTGCTCTTCTGGCCGTATCGTTAATGGGATTTATACCAAACTTGGTATGGCATAACATGAGTACATAATGAACATAAATGGCTGGTCATATCATGAAAATCGTGAATAGCTAGTCATGAAAAGTATGATTTAAATGCCACGCTCATCGCGCGCTCGCGGCCGTTTCGTTAGCTTGATATACACCAAATTTGGGATTGAGTGACGTGACTGTATGAGGAACATAAATGACAGCTGGTACTATGCAAATAATTACGTGCATATCATGAACAACATGATTTACATGCCACGCTCATGGCGCGTTCACCGCCGTTTCGTTAGCTTGATATACACCAAACTTCGTATGGAGTGACGTGATGTATGACGAACATAAATGACAAGTGGTAACATGGAAATCATGACATGTCATGAGCGACATGACTTGCATGCCACGCTAATGGCGCGCACGCGGCCGTTTCGTTACCTTGATATACACCAAACTTGGTATTGAGTGACGTGACTGTATGACGAACATAAATGACAAGTGGTAATATGGAAATCATGACTTGTCATGTGCGACATGACTTGCATGCCATGCTCATGGCGCGCTCGCGGCTGTTTCATTAGCTTGATATACACTAAATTTGGTATTGAGTGACATGACTGTACGACGAACATAAATGACCAGTGGTAATATGGAAATCATGACTTGTCATGGGCGACATGGCTTGCATGCCACGCTCCTGGTGCGCTTGCGTCCACTTCGCTAGCTTGATATACACCAAAATTGGCATTGCGCGACGTGACTGTATGACGAACATAAATGACAGGTCCTAACATGTAAAACATGACATGCAAATTATCTAAAGCATGATTTGCTCCTTCCTGGCTGCTTCGCAATACATCGATTCCCACAGTGCGTGGGATCTGCCGACATTTTTACAGCAGAGCTGTTATGCACGAGGTTTGCAGTGTGTCGTAGAAAGAAAGTTATCATCATCATGAACCAGCACGTGCTGTCTTCGTCCTCTTCTGCTTCGCTCCCAGAACACGTGCGCCTATTTGTGCGGTGTGTGATGCAATAACTCTGATGGGCGAGAGAACGAGCACAGAGAGAGAGAGAGGCAGAATGAACTAAACATAGAGAGAAAGAGATAGAAAGAAATAGAGCAATAATTGAAGAAATAAATTCTCGGCGAGGCGAGATTCGAACCCGCGTAGCCACGATCCGAAGGCGAGCATCGTAATCACTCCGATATCCTGTTCTTTTCTCTTTCATGGTATTTATTTAACAGAGGTATGGCAGTTGGAAGGAGCTCAACAGAGACAGAGAATTTATACGCTCATTCTGTTCGTATCGAGACACAATGACGAACACATTTCACTAAAGAATTCGCATTGAACTCTAGAGCGAACACATCAAATGCCGGCCTTTTCCAATTATACACTAGAACAGCGGTAAAGATAAACAATAATAATAATATGTGGGGTTTAACGTCCCAAAACCACGATATGATTATGAGAGACGCCGTAGTGGAGGGCTCCGGAAATTTTGACCACCTGGTGTTCTTTAACGTGCGCTGACATCGCACAGTACACGGGCCTCTACCATTTCGCCTCCATCGAAATGTGACCGCCGCGGCCGGGATCGAACCCGCGACCTTCGGGTCAGCAGCCGAGCACCCTAGCCAGTGATCCACCGAGGCGGACGTAAAGATAAACACCTCACCAATGCAATATACCATTCTGGCTGACTTGTCTTTTGCTTGTAATGAAATGGGCTGTTGAGGAAATTATTGGCTCTGCGTTTCTCTGCAACATGCACGCAAGCTAGCGGAGCATAGCTTTCTATAATACAGTATGCTACAACAAGGGGGGGGGGGGGGGAGAAGGGATGTGAGGGTGAGTCCGGAGGGAAATGAGGAGTGAAGAACTAGTATATAGAGAGACAGAGATAGAGAAAGAAAGATAGAAAGAAAGGGAAGGAGGAGAGAAAAATAGAAGGCGAGAGAACCACAGTGAGAGAAACAGGGCTTAAAGTCAGGGGGGGGCCCAGGGGGGCCGGGCCTCCCTTCCATTTTTTAAGGAGGGGCCCGGCCCCCCCTGGGCAAGTCAACTGTGGCACTGCTGCACTCATTTGAAAAGCGCTGGTGTTAATTTTTTTGGCAGGAGTGATGTGTACGGAGAAATTATAACTTGAACATTATGTGACACCAGCGCAAAAAAAAAGGAACAAAGGACAAGAAAGAACTACAGACGAGCGCTGAACTTACAACTGAAGTTTATCTCCGAAACGGGACAGAAGATAAAGAAAAAACGACACGTGAACAAAAAAAGATTGCAAAGCACTTTTTGCAAAAAAAAAAAACGTACACAGTGTTAACAGCCCACCTCACTTGCGGCGGTCATGCGCACGGGATATTTAGTTGTACTAGCGCGCTAGAGACAGTTCTATTAAATATGTTGCCGCCCTATAAGTCCCCCCCCCTCCTATGATTGGAGACCTTAAGCCCCGGAGAGAAACATAGAGAAAGAAAGAAATATAAAAAAGAAGAAAGAGGAAAATAGAGACAAAGAACGAGAGAAAAATATAGAAAAACAGAGAAAGAGATATACCGAAATATCTCGCTGACTACGAACACGGGACTTTACTAAGTTGCAAATGTGTATCCTGGACAATATTTCTACTCATACTGAAATATTGATTCAGCACTTATTAAACGCTTAGTATTGTACCTTCCGCTGCAGTTTCCTGTGCGAGAAATTCAATTGTAATGGTGCATGTGTGGAGATTTCTATTTGAATATCTGAAGATCAGTATCTTGACAGCGCATTTGATGACCGACGTGGAGTGACACTTTTGTTGGACTTGTAATAGACGAACACGAAAGTCGCAGTTAGACATGTCTGCAGTATGGCCGGTGGTCTCTAAAAAATTCCTCTAGGATTGTTTATTTACTGCCATAACCTGCTGTCGCCAATATCAAATTCGTATAAGATATGAAGCTAGACGTGAGCTTTAAATTCTTCACTTTAGTTCGCTTCACTATATTTTCATTACAAAAGTCAATTGTAATGTTTATGTAACGACACGTTCCAATTTTCGAAATGTAACTGTAACGAGTTCCTTTTGCAATGAGGGAACTTGTAACGGGTTTCCAAGATTGGGAAGGAACGAGGAACGAGCTTTCGTTACCGTTTTAGAGGAACGTGTACAACACTGTCTGTGAGTGAAAAATCTCTATGAATGCAAAAAGAAACTTGAAAAAAAGAGTGTTTTGTTTAGTTAAACAAGTGACATGTGTGGTCTCGTATATAACGATATTAAAGGGACACTAAATAGAAAAACAATGTTTAAAGTATCAGTAAAATGCAATTTCGCAGTCCCGAAAACAGCACTCTTACCGCGAGACGGCGCTTGGTAAGCGAGAAAACACACGAAAAGAATATTCGGGTAGAGAGGCCACCTTGAGATTCCCGCACCAAACACTGTGACTTCATAGATTGTGAAGGCGTCTGCTTGGTCCTACGTAGTTTCTAATCGAAAAAAAAAATCAAGTACATTGTAATCAATGGGCGCGATAGACCTTACATACGAAGTTTCAAAAAAGTTTATCGAGCCCATGTCGCGAAAATACGAAAAATTTTCAAATTCGTGGCGTCACGCGCGCAGATTTCGGCGCGAAATTTAACTTCAACCTTGATTTTGTGACATTGTAGTTCTCAGAGTACAGTTTATCAATCTAAACCACGTCGTTGTTTCACATTGTGTCCCTGTAAATTTGGCACTGCTTTTTTAACGTGATGTTTTCTACCATAAGGTATCGGCCATTGGCTTCCTTTATAATACCACACCGAACTGCGATAGTGAATGCAATCGCAAGGGTAGTAATCACAATAAAAATACGCCAGGCCCGCGGTTAGCTGATAGCAATTTTGTTGCCTGTTTTATTTATCAGTATCTAAACTGAGACGAGAAACATATTGCTGCAACCACTCACAGAAGACTTATTGTTTATTTTGATTTTGGCCAATGTAGGTGCTCAAAAGTGGTGAGGAAGCCACATTCCCATCAAAGGAAGCGAAAGTACCACGAAGTCGCTGTCGGCGTGGTGTTGTCATAGTTCTTAAAGGCAATGCACGGCCTGACAACATCATTACAGCATAGAAAAAGCTTAGAAAAATAACGTGCGCCGTAGTGACGTCTCAATTGCAAGCCGAAATGTTGACGATTTTAAGGTCTGCTGGCCACCGCTGATGCGCGCCATTTATTTGAGATCTCTCCTGGCTATTGCTCGAGCCGCGGTTTGGCGGCACTCAGAGATTCGTCAAGAATGCAATCTCGGTCGTTTAGTTGTTTTTTGTTGGGCTGTTTCGACTCTCACAATCGCAACATGGCGCTTCGCAATCTCCCATCTTCCTTGCGCTTCAAGAAACTGATCCACCAGCGATAATCTTCCTTTCCACTCGACATTACTCTGAGGCGTCGCAATGTTTCATTCTGCTGCTCGAATAGATGTCTCTCTTATGATGAGTATGTGATATTTGTCTATTGTTGTCAGAATTAATTTTGATATTTCGCGCTTAGACCTCTGCAATGTTTGGCACCATGGAAGCTTCTTCACATCGCAGTAAACTGTAGGAGAATGGTAAGTGCAGTCATGTGTTGTTATTCCTGTTATTTGCTGGAGAAAGTACCACAGAATTTTTTCTTCCGTCATCAGACACATATACTTCAGCCCAGTGCGTCTTATGCTCTATGTATGAGTGGATGCTTGAGAGGACAGCCGACGACCGCGGATCAACTGGAGAAAACAGGCAGACTTCTGTCGCGCGAAAGGCCCATGTATGTGCAGAGGGGGCGGGGGGGGGGGGGGGTTTACCGGAGGGGGCACTGTGGCTGCCGCAGGAACTATGTAACGGTAGCTGTCGTGCGAGGTCGCGCGAGGTCTATCTTGGCAGGAATCAGCCGACGGCTGATACTTTTGTACCAGCTGTGGTGTCACCGCTCAGTGTCCGTTGAAGCGATAGACAGCACGAAGGTGGCTTCGCCCGCTGCAGCCGTCGCGTATCGCCACGCCTACGTTTAGCTTACTTAAGCCTAGTCAGATGCTACAGAACTTAGCCTCCACTTCGTATACTATTCCACCTTGTTGCTACCGCATTCGTTGCTTCGCCCTTGCGGTAAAACTATGTTGGAGCTGTCAATGGTGAACCATCTTGAGTTTCAGTGGGTGATAAACAGCTGTACGCAGATTTATGCTACATATCTTCACAATAGCAGCAACTTGGGGCCGGTAAAATGAGCTCTATTATCCAATATGGTGGTTCTCGGCACGCCATATCGCCAGCAGAAATAAAAGAGAAAGGAATGCGCTGCCCCCCTTTCCAAGTCACTTTGATTGCCACTTTTGACACTATTGAACAACGTTATATACTGAGACACAACGAAGGATCGTTGCATCTTATGCCGTTAATATCCTATCTTCTGACGCATTTCCAAATATTCTAAAAAAATTTTGAGCTGCTTGTGTTAAAAGTTTTAGAAGTAGCCCGATCCATCATAGAATACGCGCATGAAGTCACCCACGAACAACTTGCTTTCCAATAGCTAGAACACTGCAGCCACGGAATGTTGACAGATGCCAGAGAGCAGAGATCATTGATATCTCGCTTACGTCATGTTTTTTTCCCTTGTGGTCACGCTCATAGAACCTGTCGCGTTCAGAGAATCTCATCGCTGATTGCGTCCGATCTTTGGTTGCCATCGGTCAGCAAGTTTCCATTTGGCGGCGTTCCATACAAATCAGAATTCTTCGGGTTCGGTAGGAAATAAAGCCTATCGGGGTGACGCCTCAGGGGATCTGGAGGAGGAATAGAATAAACGTGGTTCCCTAAATCATGCACACGGAACAAGTGAAATGCTTCTCCGTTTGAAGCGCTCTTGTTGGCTGATTTCATCCTTGAACAGGAAGCATTGATAGCGTTTTGTTTTATTTTGTATGCCTGTGTGTTTGTTTTCAGTCGTTCGCTCAATCAAACGAAGCCGCGTCGAGGAAATAGAATCAAAATGGAAATCTCCGGGTGAGGGAAATGGCTTTGCCAAACACCAATCGGAGCTCTTATTCACCTCGGTGGACAATGCTGTAGTGGTGAGTATGCGGCGATGCAGACGCAAATAACAGAAAGAAATAAGCTGCTTTCGGGAGAAAACGATCAAAGGAAGGTTTCATACACAGCTTTATCTGTTGGGCCACACAGCAGTGTCGTCGCAGTGAATTCGTGACCACGTTTTATGGTTTATGTGAACGCGCCTGTAGACAAACTGCCTTCTCTGAGGAAAGAATGAAAGAAGGCGAAATTTAAGGGCTTGTCTTTCTTTGTTAGACACAATATTAATGAGAACAGACAGGCAAGGAAAGTATAGGAGATGTTATTAGTGGTAACTGTAATATAAATGTGATGAAAGAAAATAGGACATAAAGATAACTTGCCGTTGGTAGGGACCGAACCTACGACCTTCGAATAACGCATCCGATGCTCTACCAAATGAGCTACAGCGGCGGTCATTCCCCCCGTCCACTTTATGGGGTACATATGTGCATTTAAACGTGACAGTGTTAGTCAGCACCGCTAGTAGCTATGGCGGCGATTGTTCAACCCACTTTTAGATGCGAAACATCTTATGCTCGGGGCTATGTCCGTCCGGCGTCCCGCGTCCCGCGTCCCCCCGTCCCGCGTCCGGCCACTTTCATGGAGTAGGGAAGCACCCATTATGCGAACCAGAACACTGTAGTAATATGAAGGCCGTCAACCCTACCACAGTCATCAGAGTCATGGCCGAGAGCACAGACAGGCTGCTTAGCAATGGCTAGGCAGGTGGTGTCTGTCGCCCAGGTTGACCCCATTCCTTGAGTCATGGCCGAGAGCACAGAGAGGCTGCTTAGCAATGGCTAGGCAGGTGGTGTCTGTCGCCCAGGTTGACCCCATTCCTTAATCTTGCTTGCATGTGTGTGGAGGGGGGCTTAGTCCATCCCCTCCTTCCCGCTTCCCACACCACCACAGCGCATGCGCGTCCCCCTCCCCCCTCTCTCTCCTACGCTCACCCCCCTTTCTCTCCTCTAGGAATCTTCTAGTCTACGGAGCGGCCCCCGCGTCCCACAGCGCGTCCCCTCCCCTATGCTCTCTTACGCTCACCCCCTTCCTCTACTCTAGGAATCATCTACTCTACGGAGCGGCGCCCGCGTCCCACATCCCCACAGCGCATCCGCGTCCTCTCCCCCCTCTCTCCTCTAGGAATCCTCTACTCTACGGAGCTGCTCCCGCGTTCCACACCCCCCACAGCGCATGCACGTCCCCCTCCCCCTCTCTCCCCTCTCCTATGATCCCCCCGTCCTTTCATCTAGGAATCCTCTACGCAGCGGCGGGCACGACAGGTGGTGTGACAGCTGCATACTCCGCTGGGGGCGCCACGGTAGTTCCGCGGTATGAAAATGACGGAGCGCGCGCGCCTCATTTTCTCTCCTGTGCAGCGCCGCGATGAGCGCCCGGACCACTGCCGTGAAATGAGAGCGGCGACGTTCCTCCCGCTCAAGCTAATTATCTCCCCGCTGCTTCGCATCCACACATGGCCCCCCTTTAGCGAGAGATGGGGGAAGTTTTTGTGCCTGTTGGCGTCACGCAGCACGTGATGTTATTATGAGCTTGCAGCTGACCACTCATTGTCATGGCTACTATACATGCATACCAATGTTAGCGTACCGATGTGTGATGAAAGCGCGGAAAGATACCCGGTGAATCTCGCGTTATGTTCTTTTAATGAGCTTGTGGTGGTTGGTTCATGGGCTCTTTAATGTACCCCTGATTAAACATCACATACACCAACTACTTCAGGAACAAGATCGGACTGTCTGGCTCCCCATTGTGTGTCTGATGTAACGTCCCAGAAGATCTCAATCATGTCCTCAGTGAATGCAGGCTATACGCGCCAGAAAGACAGTCTCTGAAGGCTGCCTTAAATCTCCAACGGGACTCGAACTTGGAGTTGAGACACATTCTGGGCCCATGGCAAACCAGCTCCAGTGCGTTACGCGCCACGAAAGCGCTGCTGACTTTCTTGCGGGCCACGAGCCTAAATGAAACTTTGTAAATAGTGTAGTCTACGCGTGTGTGGCTGTATGTGTTATGTGTTTATCAGTGTATATATCATAATTATCACCCAGCCCTGCCCTGGAGTAGCATGTCAGGCGAAAAGCCAGACATCTCCAGCTATTCATTCAAATATTTCTCTCTCTCTCTCTGTTATGTTCTGCAATATCTAACAGGTGCTATTAATGGGGAAAAATTATAGGTACAATTTTACAACAGATGCGAAACTATTATCAATGCTAGTATTAATCCTATTCAAGCACGTAAAAGCGATCTGAAGTGCTACAGCGTTGGTTTTGTTATCTGCATTAGCGGGCCAGCGAAGTGCCGGCTGACATTGAGAAGCTAATAAAAGGCATTACTGCGCAACTGCAAAAATTAAAAGGGAGACATTAAAAAAAAAAAACATTGACACCTTCATAAATGATTAGTTGCACTCCTATCGGAGCCTCTCAGGAGTGCAATCTCATATAAATCTGTCGAATTTATGCGGGTGTTTTCCTTCCACACGTGGCATTTTCCGCTGAAGCACTCATATCAATTTAAATATGTACAATTTCTGACAGTACTACACGAAATCTTCTTAAGAAGCGAGAACGCTAGAAAAGGAAGGATGACTCAGCGATTATGCATAAGAGACGGAAGGCGCAGTTTTAATGGCTGTCAAGCTCGCGTGATAGGAAAAAATGGAAATGAAGTGAGGCAGTACGCGCGTCAGCGTTTTGCGTGCCACAAAACCGCAAGCGTCAGATCTGTGCATACGCGCATTGTGTGCATACAAAACATCAGTTCTTTTTTTTTCTTTTTTATTAAATTTGAAGAAGAGGCGGCCGCAGATCTGTATCATCGCGCAGTCGTCTACAGTAACACTAGTTCAGTACAATGCCAAGTGTAAACTGACACTGCTGATTCACCACAAACTCGATTTACCAGACGTAGGATTATCTCTCATACCTCAAGTGCCCAGTGATAAGTGTTGCTAGTTATAAAAAACACGATTCTGTGGAAAAGTTATTGGGATGATTTGGCCCCTTTAATGGTGAGAAAAGCTGCACGTTCTACTAGAGAGTGCCAAATCAGCATTTCTTTAAGCTGATAAGTAATATCTAGTCTGTCAGAACCGTTAGTTCATATAATTAGAACGGACACATTATATTCTAAGGGCTTCATTTATAAAATGCCAAGCAAACTGCAAGTGCTCTACATTAAATCAAAAGGTTCACGAATATATAAGCATGGCTGTTACTGTGCGAAAATTACATGCGGATTCTCTCGACAAAATTGGGTGATGTCGGAATGAGGTCAGTGTAGATGCCCTAGCTTACTATGGGAACATGCTGCATTTAAATGCGAAGCATTTCTTAGCGAACTTCGGCGAGTTTGAGCGTATCTATCTATCTATCTATCTATCTATCTATCTATCTATCTATCTATCTATCTATCTATCTATCTATCTATCTATCTATCTATCTATCTATCTATTTATCTATCTATCTATCTATCTATCTATCTATTTATCTATCTATCTATCTATCTATCTATCTATCTATCTATCTATCTATCTATCTATCTATCTATCTATCTATCTATCTAGCCGCCTACGACTTTGTGCTCTCCTGGCCGTATCGTTAATGGGATTTGTACCAAATTTTTTATGACATAACATGACTGTATGACGAACATAAATAGCTGGTCATATCATGAAAATCATGACTAACTTGTCATGAAAATAATGATTTACATCCCACGTTCATGGCGCGCTCGCGGCCGTTTCGTTAGCTTGATATACACCAAATTTGGGATTGAGTGACATTACTGTATGACGAACATAAATGACAAGTGGTAATATGTAAATCATGACTTCATGAGCGACATGACTTGCATTTCACGCTCATAGCGCGCTCGCGGCCGTTTGGTTAGCTTGATATACACCAAATTTGGTATTCAGTGACATGACTGTATGACGAACATAAATGACAAGTCGTAATATGGAAATCATGACTTGTCATGTGCGACATGACTTGCATTCCACGCTCATGGCGCGCTCGCGGCCGTTTGGTTAGCTTGATATACACCAAATTTGGTATTCAGTGACATGACTGTATGACGAACATAAATGACAAGTGGTAGTAGGGAAATCATGACATGTCATGAGCGACATGACTTGCTTTCCACGCTCATGGCGCGCTCGCGGCCGTTTCGTTAGCTTGATATACACCAAATTTGGTATTGAGTGACATGACTGTATAACGAACATAAGTGGCAGGTGGTAACATGAAAATCTTGGCATGCATGTCATCTACAATGCCATTTACATGCCACGCTCATGGTGCGCTTGCGTGCAGTTCGCTAGCTTGACATACACCAAAATTGGTATATCGCGACGTGACTGTATGACGAACACAAATGACACGTCGTAACATGTAAAACATGACATGCAAATTATGTAAAGCATAATTTGCTCCTTCCTGGCTGCTTCGCATTACATCGATTCCCACAGAGCGTGGGATCTGCCGGCTTTTTTTTATATACAGTCACGTGATTCACGGCGAACTCATCGCGCGCATTCCCATAAGCAGGCTTCTGTACTTCAGTATACGAAAAGCAATTTAGTAAATTTATATAGAACATGTATAGCAAAATGTGAACGATTTAGGGCACGCTGTGCTCTGCTATGGCAAAGCTGCACGCAGCTGTCCATATAAAGCGACAATTGAAACATACAACACAAACGCGGTAAGCATCAATAAATGGCCTCAATTTTAGGTGTGCGTGCGGGTGTGTGTGCGCGCTGTGTGTGTGTGTATGGGTGATTGTATGTATGTTAAAGTGGCGAGTTGGGCTTGTTGGTACATAATTACGGAACACTACAGCTCAAAAAATACACGACGGACGAAATCTTGCCAACACTGCATTTCTGAAGCGTTCGAGCGTCAAGCTGGTAGGCTGACAAGTGCTGGGTACCCTAAGCCCCCTCCTTATTTCAGTCGCAGAGGGCCTGCTCAAGAATATGCGCCATCGCCCACAATATTGTGAAGCGAGCGCACCGCGCAGGCAGAAGGTAGCCGTGGTACCTTATGTGCACAAGCTCTCGCACAACTTGAAAAAAGGTGGCCCAGCGGTACGACGTCAAAGTCGTATTCTCAGCACCAAACAGGCTGTCTAAGCTCTGCAGAATGACTGACCCGGAGGCAAAGACGCTGCAGGTCTGTGGCACAAATCACAGGCGGCCCTTTGTTGATTGCGCAGATGGGGTGGTTTATGAAGTTCCCTTAAAGTGTGGAAAAGTGTACGTTGGCCAAACTGGGAGATGCGTCAAGGATAGGCTAAGGGAGCATGCAAACAATATAAGAAACGCGCGCAACGGAAAGGAATTCGAGGGCATCTTAGCTAGTCATTGTACAACCTGCCAGGATTGCTCACCCGACCTTAACTACACTTCCATAATCAAGAAGAGCAATACACGTATCACCCGCGAAATTATCGAAGCAGAACGCATCGCAGATCTGGGGGAGGGTTGTGTTAGCGTGGCTTCCATACAACTCACTGATGATGAGATGGCTTTTCTACGCATGTGCAGCAAGTGAACAGTGCGTCGGGCAGTATAAATGCATGTGCATTTTCCAATAAAGGTTGTTGAAAGTCAGCGCGTGTCGTCGTCGTTTGTGTTCCTTTCGTCCGTCGTGTATTTTTTGCGCTGTAGTGTTCCGTAATTGTATGTATGTGTGTGTGTGCGGTGTGTTTTTGTGTTGCGTGAGTGGTGTGCGTCTATGTATAGTGCCACGCGCGTTTCTTACTTTCACTTTTGCTGTATTCGGTTTTCGCCCACAAAGACTGTCAGCAATGCTCAGCGCAAACCGCGCCTCGTTGTTCTAGAAGCTTCGCGATTATTGTAGATCGTTTTGTTAAGATTGCGCGCAAGACGCGAACACTCGAGCTTATTCCAGAGCTTGCGCGACAACCAATGATAACGCTGAAATTTTCGATGACGCACGTATAAATGCCGACGCGCTTCACTGCTTGTCAGTTGATCGACGGCCGACGCTCCGTTCGCCGCTGTCAGTACCAGTGTGTATTGCTGTAATCCGACTTTCCGTTTACCGGCCGCAAGTTCGGTGAAATAAACAGTTTCATCTTGGACAAACCGACTGCCGCCTTCGTCAACGTCATGACCACGTGACAATATGTGTGCGTGGTGTGTTTCTATGTGTATGCGTGAGCGGTGTGTGTGTGTGTCTGTGTGTGTGTGCGCGTGCATGTGTGTGTGTGTGCGTGCGTGCGTGTGTGTGCGTGTGTGCGTACGTGTGTGCGTGCGTGCGTACGTGTGTGTGTGTGTGCGTGCCTGTGTGTGTGTGTGTGTGTGTGAGTGTGTGTGAGAGAGAGAGTGTGTGTGTATGTGTTTGTGTAGAGAAGATGTCGGTGATTTACGTTACTGTGTACTCAGAACAACTACTACAGAAAAGGCTAGGTCGCACGCACGCGTGCTCTATGTTTAGTAAGGGGGGAATGTCAAGAGCATTATGTACTTGGCATAGGAGAGCAGCTAGTTATTCTCGCAACGGCGCCCGCCTTTGAGAAATCAAAACACCCGTGTGCTTGTATTTAGGCACACGTTTGAAAACTGCAGTTGATGAATGTGCGAGTGAAACAGTCTTATTCAGTCCACATTGAGTGCGTTCGGCCAAAATTAATTCAGCGTTCCCCACTACAGCGTATGTCATAATCATACCGTAGTTTTCGTATGTAAAAACCGCTACGTATATTTTTCTTCTTCGTATTTTTTTTCTTTATTAGTGGCTAGCTGTCGCTAAAGTTGAAAAAAAAGGCTGATAATGTATGGAATGCACGGTTAACAACTCCTATTTACCTCATGTCGTGAAAAAAAAGTCAGTTTCACCGCAAGGGTGAAGCAATGAATGCGATAGCAGAAAATTGTAATGTTATACGAAGTGAGGCTGGCAGCTAACTCTTTTTGGATCCGATCTCACGCAACTCTAGAAAACGCTTGTTTAAGAGAATTCTCTTCGCGTTGAGAGCGCAGCACGTAGAAGGGTACACCGGCCCCCCCGCTTCCGGCCGCCGAGAAGGGGAGATAACGCGCGCGCCCGCGCGCGTTATCTCCCCTTCTCGAACGTCGCCCCCCCCCCGCCAGCTGTCGGCCGCCGAGAAGGGGAGATAACGCGCGCGTCCCCACTCGTAAAATCGAAGGTCGCTCGAGGGACCCCCCCCCCTCGCGTCTTTTCACGCTCACGAACCACGGGCGGGGCCGATTATATATATACATATACATATACGGCAAATGACGCCGACGCCGACGCCGACGCCGACGGCGAAAACCAGCCGCAAGTGTCCATATAATTGCTATCGCAATAAAAAAAGTTGGCAGATCCCAAGTACCATGGGAGTCGATGTTATGCGTTGCATGCGGAGGCAAGGTGTCTGGGTTGTAATTTTTTTTATTTAGCGATACGTTACGAAATGACGTTAAAGATAGGTACAAATGTTGTACGCACAGACATATGTTCAACAGTCGCATATGTTTCACATAACCAGTTCTTTACAGTAGTGTAACGATGCCAACAGATACATGGGTATTATCAACACCAGAAGCGGTAACCTGATATGAAGCACTTGTGCTTGTGAGGATGGTAGCCCTGGAGAGTGCTTCGTGGATCAACAACACTGCATGGCGCTTAAGTATACAACTGACGTTAAATCGACATGACGCCTGCCTCATAGGAGTACATCTGTAATGTTTATAAAATTAGATAGCCTGCACTGCAACCACAATTGACGTCTCACCAACATTACGCCTGCCTAGGGTCTTTTTCCAAAAGCAGTTCCGATACCTGGCGCGGCTCTCTGGTAGAATACTTGATTGGACACACAGATTGCGTGGGTTCGATTCCTGCTGGGACCCTGATATTTATTATTTGCATCGATCGGGTAAACGCTGCCGACGTTAGGTTTTCTTGATGCTCTGGCTTTTCAATTACTAATGTCTGTCCTCGCCGTTCCTGGGTAGACATAAATTGTCAAACACCTGTGGCGCATACCCGCATACCGCGGCCCGTGGTATACGGGTATGTGCCACACTAGTCTGTAGGAATGGGTTTGACGATGTATACGACAGGATTTGCACGTTATTCATGTCATGACAAGCCAGACATATTCATCAATACATCTTATCCTCCCATACAAATTTTGGTCTACGCGAAGTTAAGGAGGCTATCACCGAGAGCACCCAGACGTAGGCGGCTAGATGGATAGATAGATAGATAGATAGATAGATAGATAGATAGATAGATAGATAGATAGATAGATAGATAGATAGATAGATAGATAGATAGATAGATAGATAGATAGATACGTAGATAAAAATGTTCAAACTGCCTGCGGTACGCTAAGAAATGCTTCGCATTCATAAACGCCAGGCCTGCACAGAAAGCGCAGCACAGTCACATTGAGAGCTGGAAGAGCGGAATTTTTAGAACCGGTTGTAAACTCTATCGGGGCTACTAATACAAGTATGCTTGCAAGGTAGCCCACTACGCCATAAGTAATAATATTTGTCAAGTTGGGAAGCAGCCTCTACGCCATTATTTGTCATTCTGCGATGAAGCGAGGTAGCCCGCTACGCATATTATGTGCACTTTGTTTATCTGGTGGCTGATGACGATGAAGAATTATGGCTGAGCCCTTTGTAATGGTTTGGAAGCATTCAACGAACCACTCGTTTCACAAATCGTATTGAGTGACACCTGTTTGCACAATTCGCATTGTGTGACGCCTGCTTGTTATTTTGCTCTTCTACCATGCCTATATTACATATGTCAAGGTGGTTCCTTCCCGACATAACGGCCTGTATAGGGTCTTTTTGTGAAGGATTTTCGAGCACCTGTCAAGCCTTGGCTAGAGCAAAAAGGACTCTTCGTGCCCTGGGTATAAATTGTATATTATGCAACAAACAAGAAACGATAGAGCACATATTTTTAGACTGCTGGGATGCCGTATTTTTATGGGACATTCTGCAAAGGACTTTAAAGAAAGACTTACCGATTACTCCCTATGGTATTCGCTTCCTTCCTACAGATACAGCCCCTTATGACATGGTTATGTTGATGTGCATGCACAGCATATGGAAAACGAGAATGGCTGTACAAAATGCTGACCCAGAGGTTCGTTCTGCTAGAGAGTATTTTATTGAATATGCTGTATATATAAGAGAACTGTATCGCGTTCAGGAAGAACCACCAATATGGATGTCAATGTTAGATGACCTGGTTGCATTGAAGCAGTTTTAATTCTTCGACAGTTTGCCTTCCTTTATAGTACCCCGAATGTTATGCCTGTTTCTTTTAATTTTGTGTGTGTGTACCTTGTGTGTTGAATATTTATGTTTGTGACATGACATTGTAATTATAGGTAATAAAGAAAAAAAAGCCTGGATGGCTTTGTGGTAGAATACTGGGCTGCATGGAGTGGACCCAGGTTCGAACCCCGTTCCATCCTGGATATTTTTGCTTATTTCGTTTTTTTTCTTCTTATTTCTCGGGAAAGCGGTTACGGATACCGGCGGTGGCGGCGGACAACTACGGCGCCAAAAACGGCCCTTGCTGTGGATCTAATAAGAGGTTTCTCTGTAAAATAATGTCCACTAAAAACAACTTCAAGCGGAGAGAACTTGAAAGTAGGACATCCCCTTTATAAATTGTTGGTGTGGCTGCCAAATATGAAAAATGGGTTTTAGTCCATTTCGATCATCTAAATTTGTTTCTCTGAACTCATATTCCCTACTTTGTTCACGAAAAAGTAGTCGATGATGCAGAATATACGTATGTTTTGTATTCTTTTTGTGCGCGTTAAGGAGAGTAAAATAAAATAAATGTCCCATTAACTGGAATGACCACATTAATACGATAATAATTTCAGCGTCCACTAGGAGGGAGGTGTCAGATGACGCAACAGCACTCGGCAAATGTGGATCGATAGCATTTGTGCACTGAAAACGTCGGACATATCCCACCGTTAACGAAGGGGAGGCTAACTAGTACAGGCGCGTTGAAACGATCCAGTACCGTCCGCTTTGAGTGAAAGCCTGTGTCACTTACACTACGGAGTAAAACAAGGAAACAAAGTAAATAAGATGCTCACGAAACCGGAGCAATGCATTACGTAGAACACGAGGCGTATATCTAATGCTGAAAGAAACCAGACATACGCACAACTACATAACCACCAATACACATCCTCTCCCCCATAGACTTTTTAATATTTACTAGAGGGAACTCTGGCGCTGCGATCGTTCAGCCACCATAGGAATGATGGTGGCTGTATTGAATGATATTTCTGTACATGTATTTGGTTAGTCTTCCGTGCTTGCGGGCTTCGAACGCACTTTTGGCTTTGTTTATTGTTGTGTTTTGGTTTTGTTTCGTATAAAAAATTGGATAGTTGTGAACTTTGTGACCCGATTTGAAATCGGTGAGTCTAAAAGGTTAAGATGGTGAAGTGGAACTGCTGAACATTTGCTGATCTTCGTCTTGTGACAAAGCGGCTTCAGGCGACATGGAGCCAAACGGAGCCGAAAAAGCGAAGCTTTTTCAGATTTCTGTATTGCCGATCATTCCCCTGCTGGCTGAAGCGCCATGCGTTGCAGCTTCCATAGATGAGGGTGGCAATTTGGGCTTGTTGGTATTGTTGCATGATAATGGCTGGAGCGTAGGCTAAAGACAAAAACACAAGAGATAGGTGTGTGTGTCAAATGTGTCTCTCTTGTGTCCTTGTCTTTAGCCTGCGCTCCAGCCATTATCATGCTTCCATAGACACTAGCGCCAGAGTCCCCTGTAGTGAGTATTGTAAGGAAACTCCCTGCTAGCCCCTTCCCCCACAGTTCCAAAGCACACATGAAGCGTCCCAATAACTCTATCGAGCCATCGCCTTGTCCCGTCCATTACCGGACGCAAGTGGCTTAGCAGGCCATCACGCATGCGTGCAAGCGTGCCTTGCCCCAAATACAGGGAAAACGCTTCGAAGCTTGCAAAGCCTGACAGAGCACGCTCATGAGCTAAGTGCACGCCCCATCTGTTTGCGACGAATATCGCGAAATCCGCCGTTGCTAGAGAACGGTGAAGTGCAGCTGTCTTATAGATCCTGTGCGTCAACAGAAAAGTCTACTGAATATCCATGGTTGTCGGCTAATCCGCGTGGGCGAGGCTATCAGATGCCTCGTCTGCGTACGGTGTGACAGACAGTTAATCCTGGCTGCCATTACCAGTTCTGAGAGGAACGCTGTCGTTACTCAATGCGTGGCTGCGTCTGGCACTCACCACGAGGGTGTGCTTAGTTGCCACCTAATCAGCAGAGCTTACAGGTCTTCAGTGGCCAACCGCTGCATCTTGCACTTTATTTTATTGACGTGTCGTAAGGAGATGTTGACGCACAAACAGGGCGCCGGCTACTCCTTTTCTCTTAGAGGTGTCTAATGTAGAGCATGTAGGGTCTAAGTCTCTAAGCGTAGCAAGTCCACAGAACATACAATATACAATTTAGCCTTTGAGTTAACAAGTCCATAGCATATACAATATATAATTTGGCACATATGGTGATGTTGAAGAGCAACGGTTACAAATCGAAGAACAACTGTTACATATGGTCAAAAGTCACGTGATAAACAACAGAATAGTCTATGTAATAGTCAACAGTCACATAATTATACTTGAATGCGCTAGTATCGGTCAAGAATGCCACTGTCCTTAAGAAAAATTTTCAATGCTCTCACTTTTGTAAACTTCTTGTTGGCCACGAGCGCAAAAGTTTCCTTAAACTTAATGGTCTGCGATTTAATGTCAGTAACGATGATTTTAGTCGGCGTCTTTGTGTTTCGTGTTGTGGGCATTCTAAAAGGAGGTGGTATATGTCTTCATCTACGAATCCGCAATCACATTCAGGAGTGTCAGCGCGGCCAATTCTGTGTAATAAATGCTCGGTGTAGGCAGTGTCTAACCTTAGTCGGTGAATAAGGGTTTCCACACTTCTGTCTAAAGTTAACGGAATTTCAAATTCAATTAGTGGATCTATATGATACAAATCGGAACTTTTGGAGTTTTGGTCAAACCACGTGGCCTGTAGACATATTGAAAGATTTTGCCTTTAAAATTCGGCGCAACTCATTTTTAGATATTGGAATAGAAACCATATTATCTTTGTGATGCGCCTGTCGTGCTGCTTCATCAGCTGATGTGTTGCCTGGTATGTGGCAAT
The DNA here is from genome assembly GCA_030522465.1 of Rhipicephalus appendiculatus. Taxonomy (NCBI): domain Eukaryota; kingdom Metazoa; phylum Arthropoda; class Arachnida; order Ixodida; family Ixodidae; genus Rhipicephalus; species Rhipicephalus appendiculatus. The sequence goes on along the minus strand of JALIZH010029037.1, from coordinate 5,839 downwards.
GTCCCGGTATCCATTGGAACATTATTTCATGTTGGTTTTGGTTTGCCTTTGTGAGCTCTATAAGTGTCTCGTAAATCAGTCTATCATTTATTGTTTTCGTTTTTGTGCTACGGAGTAATGTTAGTGCCGCTTGTGAATCACTGAAGATCACCCATTTTTGAGCGTCTCTTACAGAATTGATAAATTTTAAAGCGCATAGAATAGCGAATAGTTCAGCTGTTGTAGACGATGCCACGCGAGATAATTTAAATGAATCTCGTACATTGAGGTGGGGTACAATAAATGCTGAAGTTGAAGATGTTGGTATACTGGAGCCATCTGTATAGACATGCATGTAACTCGGATATCGCATATATATCTGGTAAAGCGCTAGTTGTTGGGCGGCTCGAATGAACATGCCATTTTTTCTGATTACGCCATCCACTGACACTTCGATCTTTGGTAGCGTGAGCGGCCATGGAGGATATTCGACGTCTGAATTGAAAAAATCATGTTTTTTGGCAATGTAATGGCATCTTCCTTAATTTCTTTATGAACACGGCTTCTATTCCTCTGTATTATCTCCAGAGCCAATGGGTGGTTTTTATGTTGTGTCTGAATGCGAAAAAAAATGTCTACATGTTTCTATGCTTCTCATAACTGTAAAGGGAGGTTGGCGAGCCTCTGCTATTACAAGGGAACTGGAAGTCACTCGTGGAACTCCTAAACATATGCTTAATCCCCTGGCTAAAAGTCTCCGAAGTCTTTGTTCCGACGTGGGCGAAAGGCCGTGTAAGATTGGCGCAAAATATGCAATTCTTTGTCTAATTAGAGCATTATGAACCGTGAGTAGAGACGATACGGATCCGCCCCATGACGTGCCAGCAATTCTGCGAAGTACATTCACTATTGCATTAACATCACTTTCTAGTTTTTTAATGTGTGGTGTCCAGGATATCTGCCGATCAAGTATTATTCCAAGAAATCGATGTTGTGTCACAATCTCTAAAGGTTGTCCTTCCAGACTAAGATTGAAATTTTTTAACTTCTTATGGGTGAAAGGCAACACAGCTGTCTTCGCATGTGACAATGCCATCCCTCTTTCTATCAAAAAGTTGTTGATGGTATTTATGCCCTCTTGTAATGTCGTCTGAATTAATTGAACATTAGTTCCAGATGTCCAAATGCACACATCATCTGCATGCAGTGAGAAACGTAAGTGAGGTGGCAGTCTTTTTGCTAGATCAGCCATGACGCAGTTGAATAGAAAAGGGCTAAGCACACTTCCCTGTGGCACTCCCTGCTTGACATCGTGTTCTGCGCTGTTTCCTTCACCCGTTTGAACAAATATTTTTCGACCTGATCAAAATTCAGAAATCCATCGCAAGGACCTGCCGCACGTTCCGAGTTCCAACATACTTAGTAGAACATGTACGTGACTGACGGTATCAAATGCCCTCTTTATGTCCAGAAATACTGCAACTGTCACGTTACCACAGGTGCATTGGTGTTCCACATATGTTACTATATCTAGTATAGCATCCATTGTGCATCTCTGTTTCCGAAAACTGGTTAAGTAGTTGGACAACACATCCGTTTCGTTGCACCACCACTCAAGTCGAGCGCCAATCATCTTCTCCATTACCTTGCAAAAGGAGCTTGTCAAGCTGCTTATAACTCGAGCAAATTTCCAAGGTTGTGGTACTATTTCTTCTGTCCATAGATTATTATAAATGTCTAAAAGAGCTTTTGTGCCTCTTGGCTCGAGGTTTCTTAGCATATTGGTAAGTAATACCATCAGGCCCAGCAGCAGACTTTTGACGACATGAAGCAATTGCACATTGCAGCTCGCTTAGTGTGAAAGCGGGGTCTAGTTGAGGATGTTGTGCCCAACCGCAAGCGTTATTTTTTTTTTGCTAACGCAAACAGAATTATTAAATATTGCACAATCTGATGTAGAGCCGGGCCTGCAGATTAGTTCACAAAATTCATCTGCCACAACTATCTCTCGTGTGTCCATGGCTAAAGCGAGGGCACGAAATGGGAAACTCTGTGTTACAGGGCCGTCAAATGCTCGAATTACAAACCATATTCTCGGAACAAGTGTGTGAGGAGAAAGCGTGCCGCAGAAACCACGCCAGCGTCATTTTCCTAAATTTTCCATGCGTCTGCGCTGACATTGTAGATTTTTTGAGCGCTTTTGTATGCTTCTATGGTACCGCTCCGTCGGTACGCTCTTTCAGACCGGCGTCTGATGGCTCTGAGGTGTTCGTATTCTCCGTCAACTGCAGCGTAGTCTTTCGGAATTGGAACCTTTTTGGTGCATATGCTCACATTATCCTGTAAAAATTTCGCAAATTCTTCAACACTTGTATGTTGACTAAGTTGACTGTCTAGGCGAAACCGAAAAGCTTTCCAGTTCGTCACTCTGCTGTAGCGCCTGATGTCATCACTCCGCATGCTAGAGTGTTTTACAAGGATTGGAAAATGATCACTTCCGCGTGTTTCCACATACGTTGACCATCCCACACCATTCACTAGATCTTGTGAACATAATGTTATATCTATACAGCTTGAATAATTATACCCTCAAAGGAATGTTGGTGATCCGTCATTTAAAACAGTCAAATTGCGCCTGTCTATAGCGCTCTCTACAACGTTACCACGTGCATCACAGCGATCACTGCCCCAGATAATGTTATGTGCGTTGAAGTCTCCACATATAAAGACATTAGAACTAGAAATTTTGAAGATATCCACTAGCTCTTCCACAGGAATACGGTTGAAGGTTGTAGATAGATATTAATCACTGTTACGCACAGACTACCAAACGATACCTTACATGCGATTAATTCCGGAAAGTCAGACTCGCTTGACTGAACTTGATACGACGGTAGATCCTTTCTAACACACAGGTGCACTCTGCTGACCCCACCTCGACGAGATGACTTGTATATCACGTAGTTCGAGAGGCGGAAATCCTCATTCATTCCAGCCTCTTGAATGCAAAGTATTGGAAAGTTGTACTGCACAAGTAGTTTACGAAAGTCAGCACACTTCCTTCGAAGACTGTTGGCATTCCACTGGAATATGAAGACATTTCTGTAGCGGTTATTCATATACTACTTGTCGCAAGTTTGACCCGGATTGTTGGCACAATAGTGCTTCCAGGGGCAACAGGGTTTTCACTTCTGGTAGGGTTTAGATGCGAAGCGTCTTATGGCGAAGTTTAATCCGGTGGTGGTGGTGGCGTGCGGCCGACCACCCTTACTGCGCATGCGGAAACCCTTTCAAAAAAATAAAAATAAAAAACCTCCTCTCCCCCTTTCTCTCCTCAGGCATCCCTCCCCGCGGTGACCACACTCTCACTGGGCAATCACGTCCCCCCCTCCCTTCCCTCCTACGCTCCCCCCTCTAGGCATCCCTGCCCACGGCGTCCACACCCACACTGCGCATGCGCGTCCCCCCTCTCTCTTCTCTCCTATGCTCCCCCCCCTTCTCTCGCCTCGCGACCCCGACGCAGGCAGCGTCTGCCAGGGAGTTTCTTGGTTGAAAAAACCGGCAGATCCCACCCACTGTGGGAATCGATGTAATGCGAAGCAGCCCAATCATGCTTTACAAAATTTGCATGTCATGTTTTACATGTTAGGACCTGTCATTTACGTTCGTCATACAGTCACGTCGCGCAATACCAAATTTGGTGTATATCAAGCTAACGAAACGGCCGCGAGCGCGCCATGAGCGTGGCATGCAAGTCATGTCGCACATGACAAGTCATGATTTCCATATTACCACTGATGATTTATGTTCGTCATACAGTCACGTCACTCAATACCAAATTTGGTGTATATCAGGCTAACGAAACGGCCGCGAGCGCACCATGAGCGTGGCATGCAAGTCATGTCGCACATGACAAGTCATGATTTTCATATTACCACTGGTCATTTTTGTTCGTCATACAATCACGTCACTCAATACCAAATTTGGTGTATGTCAAGCTAACGAAACGGCCGTGAGCGCGCCATGAGCGTGGCATGCAAGTCATGTCGCACATGACAAGTCATGATTTTCATATTACCACTGGTCATTTATGTTCATCATACAGTCACGTCACTCTATCCCAAATTTGGTGTATATCAAGCTAACCAAACGGCCGGGAGCGCGCCATGAGCGTGGCAGGTAAATCATGCTTTTCATGACAAGCCACTCATGATTTTCATGATATGACCAGCCATTTATGTTCGCAATACGGTCATGTTATGCCATACCAAATTTGGTATAAATCCCATTAACGATACGGCCAGGAGAGCACAAAGTCGTAGGCGGCTAGATAGCTAGATAGATAGATAGCTAGATAGATACGCTCAAAGTCGCCGAAGTTCGCTAAGAAATGCTTCGCATTTAAAAAAATTGGCCGCGTATCTGCGTGCTTCGCTGCAAATGTCATCGAAAGACGATAGTCTTCTGCCGGTCTCATCCGCGGCCACCTGTGATGCTGTTCTCGACCATTTCCGTCCTGGCATGACCAAGCGTCTTCTCGCCGCAAGCGCGGTGTTTTTGGCAGCGTGTAAAAGGCTGAGAAGGCGCGCATAGCGACCACGAAAAGAGATTCTCTTGTTTGCAGCGACGAGGGCAGACTGTGCCAGCTATCGCGCGTCGGATGAAACACGCGGCACTTCGCGCGACCTTGGAGATAGACGACGGCTCTTCGCTTTTGCAAGGCAGCCCGCATTTTCAGCGCAGCCTAAGAAACACTAGGGTCTTCAGAATTAGGTATCTATGTATTTTCTATAAAAGAACACACCACTTAATACTTCCGTATTGTTGTTGCGCCTCAGATATGCGTAACATTTGCTTTTTGATCGACAATGTTCACAAGTATGCACAAAAACGACTGATCAAGTTGGCTGGGCGTTCAGAAAGCAGTCAAACTTTGGCCAACCGCTGAATCGTGCGACGTGCCGACAAACAGAAAAACAGGCAGACAGACAGACCAAAATTTCTCCGTTTAGGTATCCCAAGAAAGACTATCGTCTTTAAAAAACCGACTGCTCGTGCTGCACAACCGTTCACTGGCCAGCCCGTATATATGGCACTGGATCTTGACCTCCAAGGTAGTGCCGGTGGGAGATTTCTCCTGCGCGTTGTCGAACAATAAAAATTCGCAGCGTGCGCGTTAACTAAAAGCGAACTGCGGGCCATGTGTCTAGTCGGAGTCTTCTGTCTCTCATTGCCCATTAGCAGCGATTGGCATGTTGCAGCAGGAAACACCGGTCTATCACTGCGTGATTGCGCCTCCCCATGTTTTCTCCTGCGCAACGCCGCGATGAGCGCCAGCGTCAACGCCGCCACCAGCCCGCTGCTTCGCAACTACACATGGTTCCCTTTAGCGGGAGATGGTGTAATTTTTTTGCTTCCGGCAGAGCAGACAGGATTGCCCTAATTGCGGCGAAAAGCATTGGCAGAATTAGTTCCGTCACTGATGTACTGGTGTGGTCGGTTTTGGCTGGAGAAGTACGGGAAGTTTTGGTCGTATAGCTTGTGTAAATATTAGAGCTCCCGGGTCCATTGCTTTCTGCCTGATGCCGCGTGGGTGTTCGCAACAATGAAGCATAAGTGGGAGTACTTGACTTTTCTACCCTTGTTTGGTCTTTTGTCTGTACTCTTTCTGTCTCTCTTGATGCGTCTCTGTGATGTGGTGATTGTGGAGTCCGCTGAGGTGGGCGATCTCGTGCTGGATGAATAACCTCAAGATTTGGAGAGGCTTCGTTGCGGCGCGGTTGTCTTCCGTGGACGCTGCACAAATGCGACGACATGAACTTAGCTTGCACTTTTGTGCTACGCTAACAGTAGGAAGCGC
>JALIZH010029036.1:0-11681 GCA_030522465.1 Rhipicephalus appendiculatus | reverse complement strand
TTTTGGTCTCTTTCTTTCTCTCTGCCTGCTCTCGCCCTCTCGCCCATCAGGTTATTGTATTATTAAACTGCTCAGCGCAAAAATTAGACATGGTACACAAGTAAAGACGAGGACTAGCACATTTATTAATGGAATACCAACTAGCCCAATCCCACACTTTACTTCAGGTTATTGTATCCCGCACAGGAGAAATCGGCGCTCGTGTTGTAGGAGCGAAGCAGAAGTTGAAGAAGACGACGACAATGAAGATGAGGACGAAGAGAGCGCGTGCCGGTGCATGATTTTAATGACGGAGTGATGTGAACCGCACGCAACGGTAGCGTGTTGCATACTCCTTCATCTTAATTAGACGTTCCACAAATATATACAAGCCCAAGCATGCAGTTGCCAATCTAAACACTGAAACCGAAACTGCAGGTAACTATGTTCAGAATACAAGAATGATGATGGTCATTTCTGTTTCTGACAGACAAATTACGGCGAGCTTAAACAGCTTTGCTATTAAAAGCCAACGATTTGACGCTTATCCAGATGAAAAGCCTTATGCTTCTTTGCAATTTCTTGGCCATTACTGCTCAACAGCATAACATCTATGGTTAGAAAAAGAGTTTGAAAAAAAAAAAGTATCAGATGTCTTGCGCTCTTCCCGCGCTTAAGGGGACCCTGAAACGATTTTTTAAAGTTTCCTCAGTGTTTAGGCTAGAGCATAATCAAACCATTCTCACCACAAATTTAGCCACACACCGTATATCAAGGCTGCTACGAACTATTATATCATACCCTCCTTCTCACCCCTGCCTTGCCTCCTCAACTCATGAGACACGCTGGCATCGCTGGCGATCGCAGAGCTCTTATGAGCGCACTCGACGATTTGAGCTTCGCTCAGTCATGAACTCCGAGATTGCACGCCGACAGATTGAGCGCAATCTCGGAGACCATAGCCCAGTGCGCCCGGCAGCACGCCCGCCGTCTGGCAACAGAGACGAAGATCACGGAGTGGTTGATATCTGCTCCGACAGGTGCCACCACCCTACCAGCCGATCTTCCCTACGCGCACTCTACACCCAATCAGATCAGCAGCTCGGGTGACGTCGCGCTTACAGTGGCTGTCTACTGTGAATGGGCGGTTGAAAACGCGTTTTGCTGAACCGCAGGGATCTACAGCAATTCGCAGATTTAAAGCATTGTAATAAATTACTCAGTTTACGCAGAGAGCTTAAATCAGTCTTAAATGGCCCTTAGGACTTAGTCTACCGGCCCAATGTGTTTGTGCAAAATCGTCAAAACCATTTCAGGGTCCCTTTAAGAAAATGCTGAGTACAGGTCGAATAAATATGTTGAATGCACAATATATAAGCTGTTCCTAATTTATTCATTTGCCTTCCATATAAAACTATGCAACCACAGATAAAAAAATGCTTACAAATGAATGTTTACAAAGTAGCACATTTAGGATAACAGCCAAGTTACCATGTTGGTAAAGGTTCATGATAAAACAAGCGCAATATACACGAAGACGGGCGGAAGGCGCTCCGTCCTGTGTCCTTTCTAAGTCTCCGTGCATAATGCGCTTGTTTCATCGTGTAAGTAGTACAATGGAACAAAAGACGTGTTTTTAGAGAGAGGAAAACAAAAGTAAGATTTGAAAATGCATGGTTTACATGCATGGAATGCCTTTCATATTTAACTCTTCAATTTTCACTAAGCATACTGAAGCACTATAGTGGCACAGTCGTAATGGAAAAGTGGATTTAGGTTTGAGGCTGCAGGGTGCCTCCGAGGTAAAATTGATAACGTGTGCCTTTAATCAAAGCGCCCTTTAATGCGCTTTTTTCAGCGGATGGTTGGCGGAACAAATGCTTTTACCACTCAGGTGTACGTTGGGATCTGCTACGCTTGAATAAAGTTTGCTCACAGCAGGCCGCAACTCTCAAATTGAACTTGAAGATACTTGCAACGTACCAAGTAAGCCTCCTTGGACGCCAGAACACGTTCCGAGTTTATTGATTCGCTGCAGTAATGAAATGCCTCACCTTTCCTAAACCTCCTGCCATAACCCCGCAAAACAGATGCGCGACGTTATTGGATTCCCGTAGCTGCTCGTTCACTCCACATCACGTTTCATGCGGTTTAGATTAAGTGGTCGTAAGTCCGAGCAAAGTTACGTCGAGAAACCGCCAAAGTTTATTGATACTTGCGGTTCGTTAAGCTTAGTTACATTTACTTATGCAGGTACCCATTGTAAAGGGAATAAACTTCCCCATCTCCCGCTAAAGGGAACCATGCGTGGATGCGAAGCAGTGGGGAGATGGTTAGCTTGAGCGGGAGAAACGTCGCCGTTCCCGTTTCGGGGCAGCGGCCCGAGCGCTCATCGCGGCGCTGCACAGGAGAGATAATGAGGCGCGCTCCGTCATTTTAGATGTGAAGCATCTTATGGCGAAGCTTAATCCGGTGGTGGTGGTGGTGGTGGTGTGCCTCGAGGCCTCACTTACTGCGCATGCGCAAACCCTTTCAAAAAAAAAAATAAAAATAAAAGACCTCCTCTCCCCCCTCTCTCTCCTCTAGGCATCCCTCCACGCGGCAACCACACCCTCACTGCGCATGCGCCTCCCCTCCTCTCTCCCCCTCCTACGCTCCCCCCCTCTCTCCTCTAGGCATCCCTCCCCGCGCTCCCACTGCGCATGCGCGTCCCCCCCTCTCTCTCCTCTAATACGCTCCCCCTCTCTCCTCTAGGCATCCCTGCCCACAGCGTCCACACCACTGCTCATGCGCGTCCCCCCCCCTCTCTCGCCTCGCGACGCCGACGCAGGCAGCGTCTGCAAGCGAGTTTCTTGGTTGAAAAAAACCGACTGCTCGCGCTGCACAACCGTTCACTGTCCATCCCGTATATATGGCAATGGATCTTGACCTCCAAGGTGGTGCAGGTGGGAGATTTCTCCTGTGCGTTGTTGAACAATAAAAATTCGCAGCGTGCGCGTTAACTAAAAGCCGACTGGGGGGTCTCTGTGTCCAGTCGGAGTCATCTGTCTCTCATTGCCCATTAGCAGCGATTGGCATGTTCCAGTAGGAAACACCGCTCCATTACTGCGTGCTTTGCGCCTCCTCAGTTTTCTCTCCAGCGCAACGCTGCGATAGCGCCAGCGTCAACGCCACCGCCAGTGTAAGCGTTAGCGCCCGCTGCTTCACATCTACACATGGTTCCCTTTAGCGGGAGATGGTGAAATTTTTTATACCGCGGAACTACCGTGGTGCCCCCCAGCGGAGTATGCAGCTGTTGCACCACCTGTCGCGCGGTGCTCCGTAGAGGATTCTTAAAGGAGAGAATGGGGGGGAACCGTAGGAGAGGAGAGTGAGAGGGGACGCGCATCAGCTGTGGGGGGTGTCGGACGCGGGAGCTGCTCCGTAGTGTAGAGGATTCCTAGAGGAGAGAAAGAGGATGAGCTTAGGAGAGTAGAGAGAGGAGGAGGGGACGCACATGCGCTGTGGGGGGTGTAGGACGCGGGTGCCGCTCCGTAGAGTAGAATATTCCTAGAGGAGAGTAGGGGGGTTAGCGTAGGAGAGGAGAGAGAGGGATGTGCATGCGCTGTGGTGGTGTGGGACGCGGGAAGGAGGGACGGACTAAGCCCCCCCCTTAAACACATGCAAGCAAGATCAAGGAATGGAGTCAACCTGGGCGACACACACCACCTTCCTAGCCATTGCTACACAGCCTCTCTCTGCTCTCGGCCATGACTCTGGTGACTGTAGTGATGGTTGACGGCCTTATATTGTACTATAGTGTTCTGGTTCACATAGTGGGTGCTTAGCTACTTCATGAAAGTGGCCGGACGCGGGACGCGGGAGGGACGGACATAGCCCCGAGCATAAGATGCTTCGCATCTAAAAATGGACCCGGATTATCCTTACTCTTTAGTGAGTGCGTCATAAACAGTGGTAACATTGTTCAACAATTTTGCGTGTAGCATCAATTCCATTTTTATATGTGATAGCATGCAATAACATGTTCGGCTCTCTGTAGGGATCAATGCCACCCTGCGGTTATCCTAACCTAACCAACCAGCCGTCTTATGCGTGTCTTCAATGATGTCATCATGAAGACGAGCAAAAATATACTGGGGAGGGGTGAAGTGTGTAGGGAAGGTTGTTTCAGCTGCACTAACGTGAAACGTGGGGTGGGGTGAAACATGCAGTGTGCGCTGGTGTTTCAAAACACAAAATCGCTGCTAATGAGCAGTGAGAGACAGAAGCAGAAGTCGTCGTCATCGTCGTCGTCGTCATCGTCGTCGTCGTCGTCGTAGTAGTAGTAGTAGTAGTAGTAGTAGTAGTAGTAGTGGTAGTAGTAGTTGTAGGTAGTAGTAGTAGTAGTAGTAGTATAGTAGTAGTAGTAGTAATGGAACGATGGTGGGATGATCATTTATTTCTTTGTGGCGGTCCTGACGTGGCAGTCGCTTACTGCGCACTATAGGGCGCGTCCCGCAAAAGCAGATTAAAATTACTTCAATCAATCAATCAGTGCCTCTCAACAATCTTTTTTTTTTTCACCTCAAAAGCGACGCTGGCATCTGTGAAAACATGTTGGCTTTCCCACTCCCTGAAGTTTCGCTCATGCGTATGTTTACAAAAAAGGTAACGAGAAAAACATGCTATTTATATAGCTAAAGCGTGAAGGCGGCCTCAAAAGAAAGATTGACAAAAAAGAATCGATGACTGAAACAAGCGACAGCAAATCACAGGTTGCTGCTTTCTCTTTCCTCCTTCTTTCGCCATAAACGAAGTTCGTGTTTGCCAGCAAGCAACTGTGGGATAAAAGATACTCTTGTGTGCGCTGCCAATGCGCGCTGATGCTGCTGGAAAAGAAAGCAAAACATTTCGAAATGGTCTCGGCTTGGAACCTTGGGTTCAACGGCATCGGTCTTCATTCGTGGTAGCTTGTGTATCGGTTTTCAGTGGACTATTTTTATGATTTTTATGGAGGCTGAACAAAGCAGTCGTATTTCACAACTGAAACAATGTGGCCGAATAGACTGAACATTCCATAGTTGCAGTAAGCGCTCTTGGAAATGTTCGAGATGAGTCAACATGGGCGAAAGGACATTTCTTATTTCGAAAGAGTGAACTACACGAGAAATAAACAACGAATGTAGTAGAAAGGCTGCAACTGTGAAAAGAGGCATTGCCATTCCATCCGAACAGCTGTCCCGCCGCATGTCGAATGAAATTGGGAAAATATGCATGTGTATTCATTTCATCATAAATGTAGCGCAAAAACCACGGACACAGAAAAGGAGCACATATCCACAGATGTGGGGATGCATGTGTCGCGAGGCCATCGATAGTGGTGCACCCTATCGAGGTAGATTACTTGATCGCTAGTCACTAACACGCGTCTTTTATTTCATTTTTATTTTTTTCCATCACGTGTCTAGTTCCTTGAGTATATATGTGTGTATGTTGTTCAATAAACTTCAGTTGATAGTCAGCGCTGTGTATGTGTGCTCCTTTTCTGTGTCCGTGGTTTTTGCGCTACATTTATGATGTCATATTACCAACTCGCCCAGCAAGACGCTCTTCTGTATTCATTTGTAGCTGTTACTTCGGCATTCTGAATGATTTATATACTTCATTTTTGTTCGTATATAAGAATTTATGATTTCATGATGCCGCAGTGGTATTTGTATGAATGGAAGAAGTATTGCTACTGGCACGAAAATGAGAGCGATTGGCCGCCGTCTCTCAGCGTTTCCACAGACAGCAACCCGGAACGCTTGTTTAAACGATTTACAGTGTTTAAACCATTTACAATGTTTAAACGATTTACAATACATGTGACTCTTCCGCAATTTCTCACGAAGCAAATATTACGAACCTTTTGTACGAGAACTTTCCTGACTGGCCGTACTACACTAACCACAAAATATACCATCGAAACTTGTCTGATCTCCATTTTACGAAATAAAAACAAGCCTCCCATGACGCCAGGATGATTTTTTGCCTTACTCGTGTAGACCCCGACACCACCAACGGTCTATTTTCACGTTTGATGTGACATCTAAGGCTTTCACATTAATAACTAAAGCACCCTGCAATGTGGATGACCTCTTTCATGATTCTCCATTGACGACGTCTTGGGATCTGAGAAGTTCGATCTTTCAATCCGGTGCGCTTGATACTCACACGTAGTCGGGACAACTACGAAGAACGCATGCTCTGAAAATGCTTGCTCTTTAGTCTGACCTGGAATACCTACCGCGTGTGCCAGCTTGTCTTCCAAACTTAGCTGCGCCCTGATTACCCCAAAAATGTCACCTCCACGGGGAGGCACATTACCTATAATGCCACTCCGTGTGCGCTGCGTTTTCCGGAAACTTTCTCAGGGGCCGGAAGTTTGTCTGTGACTTCACCTCTTGCGCCGAAAATCTGCTAATTCCCGTCAGAATAAGCACGCGACGTTTAATCCCTTGAAGTGTCCGTTAACGTCCCTGTAATCCCACTTGGGAGAAAGTACCTGCGCGGAGACTTCGGGCTTTATCGGCCTTCACGCCTTCCATAGCCTGGGCAAGTGTACAAGCACCTGAAGACCCCGATAAACACCCATAGCGTTCTGCACCCTCAACTAGAGTGAATGTTCGTTATTCTCCATGGGTTTACATAAGAACAAATGCCACGTAAGATAAATTGCATGCTTAGCCGTCCTGGAGCATAGCTAGCAGGCATTTTATATGAGAAGCTAGTTCCATGAGCCGCACTAGTATTTTTGTTACCTCGTTCATAAGAGGTCATAACGAAAAACAACTCGCCAGTCGAAGAACTTGGGACTCTGACATGATTGCAATCGCCGTAATCCGGGAGACAACGCTGACAGTCTGAAGTGCTCACAATCTAGAAGTGTTTGAAGTTATTAAACAAAGTTTTTCTTGAACAATGCAGAATGTTTGTCCCGTGTATCGTTACGCCTTCAACTTTTCCATAAAGCAACGGTCCTTATGTAGATAGCTAACAAAAACTAAGGCAGTTAGGCACTAGTGGTGCGAAGACTGAGGAAGAGGCCGAACTGGTGGCGTTGCTTTCCTCTTTTCCATCCTTTTCACCCTCACTTCTCTTTCCCACCCTTCGCTATAATATAGCAGACAAGACTGTGCTATACTTTACCCTACACGTCCTCCTTTCCTTCCTCCTGGCCCTCACTTGCCTTCCCCACCCCATGCTATACTATACTATACAAGATTGTGCTATACTTGACCCATTCATCTCCCCGCTTTCCTCCTCACTACACTCTCGCACCTTTCCCACCATTTCCTGCCCTATTCTATACATGGCTATGTTTGCTGTCTCTTTTTTCTTTCTATCTCCTTTTTTGTATGTTTCCTTGCATCTCTTTCTGTCTCTATTTCTTCCTCTATCTTTTTATCGTTTTCTCCGTTTTTTTAGGGGCGAAGCTCCTTAGAACCTAGCCTTGTCTTCCGTTGTGGTCCCGGTATAGAACCGTTGCTATAGTTGAAACATATGTGAAACACAAAAAAAAGGTTTTACAATATACTTCAACATGGACATAGGCTAATTATAATGTAAGAGATCGCTGTTCCAGGCGAAAATAACCTATCAAGAAGAGTATTGATGAGTTGATCTCCACTAAAATGTGCCTAGATGTTGAGGCTTCTCAAGGAGGCATCTAACACACTGTAACACAAAGGCACACGTCGAGCAGTATATGTCCCAACAATGTACCCACATTCAAATGGTATCTTGCCTCCAGTAAGATGGAGGGTTCTTGGATTCACTTTCGAGGCATATCCTCCCCTCCAGCAATTTTCTAAGTGCTCCTTGAATTGCCTAAGACGACTGACAGGTGAGATAAATTAACATTTTTATATACACTTTATGTCGCTCAATCAAGTCTGGGGCAACGCTCGGGTAACGTACGGTTACTCACCGATACAATACCCAGAGCTTCGCCCACTCGTCATGATTCCCTTCTTGAAGATGCGTGTCTTTTTTCCTTTTCTTCCTTTCCAATACTCGCTTTCTCTTTCGCTCTTTCTCTCTCTGTACTTGTGCTATCGGCTATCTCTTTTCTCTCTATATTTCTCTGTATATATTTCTGTTTCTCTCTCTCTCCCTCTGTGTACTCATTCTCTCGCCTTCTATCTTTTTTCTCTCAGTGTTTCATTCTATATCTCTCTTCATCTTTCTTTCCATCTCTCTGTCTGTACTCGTTTTTTCGCCCATAAAAGTTATTGCGTTCTGCACCGTACAAATCGGCGCACGTGTTCTAGGAGTGAAGCAGATAAAAAAGAGGACGTAAATGAAGAAGATGACGAAGAGAGCGCATGAATTCGTGGTGATGATATTTTTCGGATTCAGCAAAGACACATTACGCCCAGCCCCGTTGTTAAAATATTCACCAACGCATTCTAAGTAATTATTCGTTCCAATGAAACTGGCAGCGGCAAAGTGCGTCCGCCTCGACGTGGAGTTTGTCTCAGGGAACGACAGTAGCCTTACTGCCACCGCATTTTTATAAAGGAAAAGTGCCGGACATTTTCTCCGAGGAAAAGGGGGAAGTTTTACTGTACATGTAATGCGAAAATTCAGAACCACATGTTGCAACAAAATGGCATATTTATGTCAGAATGCGGTCGACATCAGCAGGACGCCTAAACATACCCGGACCCGTGGCGCTTGCTTTGTCGAAATATTCTTCTTATCGACTTGTGAAAAGTCAAGAAAATCAAAAAGTCTGTTCAACTTTTACCCACAGCATAATGGTTTTCATTAAATGCAATCATAAGGATATTCTAACAGTCATGACGGAAAGCCTGACGTCTAAGTTACGTAACCACCGCGTAAGCTTCACGGCGTAGGGGGCTAAGTAGATAGATGCGGTCGAAGTGCCTATGCTTTGCCACAGGATGCAAGACATAAAAAATGCAGGAAGTTGGAAATGAGTCACGCAGAGCTTGGCACAATGAAGCACGGGCCCGTCGCCGCTCGTTCTCTTCGTCGACCGACCCGTCTAGCTTCGAGAAGTGCGGCTTCCTCCTTAGGAGTACACACTTTCTTAGGGGTACCCCACGGCTATCTCGGCACGATCGGGCGCATCCAGACTATGCACTGCAGAGCGGAGGTTGCGCGTGGTGTCTCCGTGGACGGGCGTGGCTTAGATACTGCGCATGCGCGGCTTGGCCAGGTGGTGTGGTATTTGGCCGCTAGACGACGCGATGCTTGTTTGGTCCTTCTTTGTATCTTTTTTTTCTCTCTGCATTTCTTTGGTTCTCTTTCGTTGATCTTCTCTCTCTATTCCTCTTTCTGCATTTATTTCCCTCCATTTCTCTCTTTTTCATTCCTTCAGTGGTACACTTTACTGATACCAATCATCCTTTCCCTCCTCCTCATCACCACATCTCTCCTCCTCACGCTCACTTCCTTTTCCCACCCCCCCCTTGATACACTATACTACGCAAGGCTATGCTATCTGCTATACTGTGCTACCATGCCTGGGTAGCCAAGTGGTTAGGACGCTCCCCTTAGGTGGGAAGGTACACAAGTTCGAAATCCCGCTCCGTGAAGACATTTTTGTAATTTCTCTCTCTGAGGTTTTTACATATTTCTGTTTTTTTTTTTCTCTCTGTACTCGTTCTCTCACTCATCAGGGTTATTACAGGTCACGTCGAAGGAATCGGCGCACCTCTTCTGAGAGAGAAGCAGAAGAGGACGAAGATGAAGAAGGGGATGTAGAGAGCGCATGCTGGTTCATAATGATGATTATTTCTGTTTCCCACAGACAAATTACGGCGAGCTTAAACAGCTTAGCTGTTATAAATTAAATGAGAAAAATTTCACCGACGATTACGATACCTCTCGTTGCGAATTCTGAGCGCAGCTGTTTAGCTGCCTTGATTCTGCGATAAGTTGAACGCATGCGCATGCGCCTGGGAGACGCATGCGCATGCGCAGAATGCTTGGTTGTTACGTCAACGTAACATGGTGAACCTGGTGTCTCGAACTTCCGCCGCCGCTGGCTGACGCGAACGCTGCGCCGGACTATAAAGGGCCCTTAAAAGTCCACTAGAGCCTCCTACACACGAAGTGTCTCTTCGACCAACACACGTCTTCTTCTCCCAAGCCTCGCAGGTCAGCCCGATTTCTCGAGCCTGTGCGCGAGAGGCAGGCGTTGCACTGTCACCAGAAGCACGCGTAGGCATGAGGCATTGCCGACGCTAACACAGAGGCTCGCTGGCTTTCATGGTGGAAAATTCCTTGGGGTAGTCTCTCTTCCGTCCTCGTTCGCTCTATCGGCTACGCCACCAACAGTGACTCCACACAAAGAAGGAACGGTAGCTTAGATGTGTGCTCTAAAGATAACCAGGATCGGACGGGGATTTGAATCCTGCCCTTCTGCGTGTTTTCCCTGAATATCCGATTCTGGAGTCATTGCCACCAAATGCGTTAGATAAACTTCGGTACGATTTGGCAATCGGCCCTGCTTGTGGGATCTATCGCTTCGAGGAGTGCGCATCTAATAGAATGCGACCGTATTACCCTAGAGCCGGAGCGGCGGGCAGTGGGCTCAGGAAGGTGATTGAACCCGTTAATCTGAGAGCAACGGCACGTTGAGACCTTCCGATAGCTTTTTCAAATTGGATTGACCGGGGCTTTCTTTCCGGCACGCGTTGACTTAATGCAGAGACTGCGATAGCTCTAAGCTCGTTTCCTGAGTACTCCGAATCAGTCGCCGGTCTCCGTTCGAAGCATTTGTTAGCTCGTATTCTAAATCACTTTCACCTTTCCTCGGGGTCTCAACGGAACAGAATAGAGCACGCCTGTGCATTTGCGCTCTCTAATTCAGTGCAGTCCGCCTCGGTGGATCAGTGGCTAGGGTGCTCGGCTGCTGACCCGAAGGTCGCGGGGTCGATCCCGGCCGCGGCGGTCGCATTTCGATGGAGGCGAAATGGTAGAGGCCCGTGTACTGTGCGATATCAGTGCACGTTAAAGAACACCAGATGATCGAAATTTCCGGAGCCCTCCCACTACGGCGTCTCTCATAATCATCTCGTGGTTTTGGGACGTAAAACTCCATATATATTATATATATATATAATTCAGTGCAGCTTTGCGAAAGCTGAGATACAGCTACAACACACAGATCCATACACTGGGCTATAGTGCACGAAACTTTTTTTCAAATCAAGATCGCAGCAGCTGGCTAGCAGGAAAACAGCACCAGTTGAACATAGAAGTCAGATGGCTATAAGTCTGTGATCTCTAGCTCTTTATCAGACTTCGCCACGTGCCGAAAACTATGTTGAAATAGTCAATGTTCCACTGGGCAGCTGGTGTTTTTTCTTGAAAGAACTTTATGTTTTCTTAGTGTTCCCACCATAAGTAGATTACCCTATATTCTATTTATCATTGAATTGGCGGAACGGTGCGAATTTGCCAAGAAAAGCAGCAAAGAGAAATCAATCGACATTGAAATCATGACGTGCTTGCAGGTACATATAAATAAAACTATTTCATGTACTGCAACAGCCGTCGGGCTGAAACAACCTGTTTCTTTAACTCATTAGCAAAAGCAGGCCACTTTATGTTAAGAAAAACCAACATTGTCGCGACTTTATTGTATCCCTGCACAAACTTAGACGAGGTTTCATTATCCTGGCAACAGAACAAGAATTCGCGAC
>JALIZH010029035.1:0-18062 GCA_030522465.1 Rhipicephalus appendiculatus | reverse complement strand
CAACCAGCTTCTGAAGGTGTGACGTGCGCGACTGACGTAAGACCGAAGAGTCGCTTCGAAACCCGTTCGTTTGATATCCATGTCGATATGGTTGGGCATCACCCATGAACTGGAGCCAGTTGCACGAAGTCACGTGACTGTCTCATGCGTCTTAAAGTTCGTGACACACGTGCCATCGCAAAGCACTCGCGACCTCCTTTCGTTTGATACCCATGTCAACATATATTTTATTGAGGTAGAGAAAATCGCACATAGTCACGTGACTCACTTCGCGTCGACGTCTCACGTGCGCGACGCACGTACTATCGAAGAGCCGCTTCAAAGCCCGTTCGCTTGATATCCATGTCGATATGGTTGGGGATCACCCGTGGACTGGCGCAAGTTAAGTGAAGTCACGCGACTGTCTCAGGCGACCTCAAGTTCGCGACACACGTGCCATCGCAAAGCACTCGCGATTTCCTTTCGTTTGATACCCATGTCAGCATAGTTAGGGAATTATTTAATGATGTCGAGAAAATCGCACATAGTCACGTGACTCACTTTGCGTCGACGTCTAACCTGCGCGACGCACGTACTATCCATGAGACGCTTCAAAGCCCGTTCGTTTGATACCTATGTCGATATGGTTGGAGATCACCCGTGAATTGGCGCAAGTTAAGTGAAGTCACGTGACTGTCTCGTGCGACCTGAAGTTCGCGACACACGTGCCATCGTAAAGCACTCGCGATTTCCTTTCGTTTGATACCCATGTCAGCATAGTTTGGAATTACTTACTGATGTCGAGAAAATCCCACACAGTCACGTGACTCACTTTGCGTCGACGTCTCACCTGCGCGACGCATGTACTATCGAAGAGCCGCTTCGAAGCCCGTTCATTTGATATCCATGTCGATACGGTTGGGGATCACCCGTGGACTAGCGTAAGTAAAGCGAAGTCACGTGACTGTCTCACGCGACTTAAAGTTCGCGACACACGTGCCATCGCAAAGTACTCGCCATCTCCTTTCATTTGATACCCATGTCAGCATAGTTGGGAATTACTCACCGAGGTGGAGAAAGTTGCACATAGTCACATGACACAGTTTGCTTGGCGGTTCACTTCACAGTGAAGGCCCTCTTTTGGTGTCACATGACAAAGGTAATAAATAATAAAAGCTCTTCTGTCATGCCTGGTTGGCGTGAAATCATACCATTTTGAGAGTCCTAGTACCCCTTCTCAAGGTGCGGCTTTACCTTGGATTAAATTGACTAGCGTGAGGATTAAACTACGTGGCGCTTAGATTAATTTCATTGACGCTTGGAATAAATGTGTGGCACCTAGATTAAATTCACTGGCTCCGGGATTAAAATACGTGGCGCTCGGATTAATTTGAGCGGGAAAACTGTAGTATACAACTGGAGTCAACGGACACATTCGTTCGGTTCCAGAAAACGGCGGCTAACTTTAGACAACAACCCTCCAACGAGTGAACGTCGGGAACCAACATGGCGGCCCGTCAAGTTTGGCGGCCGCCGAAGCCAGTGGTAAGCAACCATGGTCAAACTTGTCACCACCCTAAAAGACGGAGTACAGTGTACTAGAATGGGGCAGTGGGCTCACTGCCGTATCCCGCCGCCGCGCCGGCGAGGCCCTCTCCGCGTCGACAGCTTGGGCGCCCGCCAGGGGCGCTGCCGCCATTATCTCCTGAAAACTTCTTTTGCGGGGTGCGAGGTGCGAAGCGCGTCCGCGCGTCTCCTTGGTCGGGTTACGCTCAAGTTCGGGGAATATTAACAAACGCGGTGTTGGAGGCGCGGAGAGGGCCACCAGAATGACACAAGAAAAAAAAAAATAAAAGGTGTCAGGGGGTCTTGCATTTCATTCTTTCTTTTTTTTTTAAGCTGACCCAAGTAGTTGAAGCTATATACAGTTTCCATTCGTGTGTGCTCTGCAGCGCATGTTCACGCCATTCATTCGTTTGAAGGAATTTGTCGGTACCACAAGTGCCGTTTTGCTGCACTTTATGCTTGGTTTTCTGAAGGATCAGCATCTGTGTCTATCCGCAAATTCCAACTGTCTCAAAGACGGCCCGCCGCTGCATCTGGACGGGAAGGACACGCTTTTTTACAGCCTCCGGCGGTTGCGCACAGAGCATGCAGCGTACCTGCCGAGGAAATTTCGGGGGGCACCGTATGACGACAAAAAACAGCTGCAGAGTCAAGTACGATAACAACAAAAACAACAAAAAGAAAAGCAAGAAAGCACGAATGCGGTGACTGTGAAGTATACTGTACAGTGAACAACTGCAAAGCCATACTCGTGCTTCGGTGAAACGCGGGGGGAGGGGGGGTGTACTTGGAAAAAAAAACGCTGGAGGCTGCTTGTTTCGCTATCGAACTATATCGAACCAAGTTCTCAGCACAGGACGACTGATGGGTGACACGGGCTGCATAGAAATGTAAAAGAAAAGTAGAAGGGAGACTGAATTAGCTGTCATTAGTAAGCGGGGGAGGCCCATAGGGATTGGGCTCCTTTTTTGGATATTCTAGTGCCTGTTAGATCGTCTAAGTTTTCGGCGGCTGTCGACTGCAAGCATCGCCGGCGTACGTTCCTATCATTACCCTAGCTCTGTGTTTCTATGCTTATGCTGAATGTGCACTGCTAGTGCACATTGCGTGGATTCTTTTGTGTTGCGTGCATTGATATTTTATTTCTTTTTTGCGGAGTTGCACAGTGACGATGTTTCTGTCTTTGGTCTTTAGATGCCTACTGATAGGCTTTTGAATGAAATTGAATATTCCTTGCTGTCCTTTTTTTATGTTTGTGGTCGATTAGCAGATGTTCATACGTTTGTTGCATCTGTTTATTGTTTGACCACGATCCATTTCTGCATTGTTAATCTATATTGTGATATAGCAAGCATTTGCGCATACATAGACAGGGTTTCGTGCAAATAAAATCAATTTGTCAGCGCGTGACGCTGTCGTGTGTTTCTTCGTGTCCTGTTTATTCATGCTGCCGAAGAAATGGTCCAATTCTTCGGTGCAGTAAAAATATGTGTACGCACGTGATGTATATTACTTGTTATGTACTCATAATAACTATGCATAGATATTTTTTTCATTGGATCTGCAACTATAGCACCATATTCGCCTACGAGTTCAACCAGTTTTGGTAACCTTGTATGATCTACGTCTGCAAATAAAAGATTTGTAAAGATTACGATGCGGATAAATTTATCGCAAAGCCAGGTGATTCCACCCATGAATGATTCACGAAAAAAAAAAGGCATTAAGTAGGTTAGTAACAATTAGACCAGCTCATATGCGAGAAAAAAAAGAATTAAAATTTGAGGCGTTGTTTATATTCGGCACAGTGGGGCTCGAAAGGCTGGAGTGAAGTCGCTATGATCGCTACAGTGGCGAAAGAGCATTGAAGATCGTATCGATCCGGAGGTCAAAAAAACTTGAACGCCTTCAACTACACGCCCTAGCTGTTACTGCAGCGGCTGTGTGGAAGCGCATTCATCTTTGCTATAGCCACTTAAAACATCACCCACCCTCCGTAAATCCATCACAACGGCAGTAATTTATTTCAACACACACAGAAAAGTTGCATCCGCACAGTAAATTCGACTTTTCTTACGCGCAAAACAGCAGCGCGCAATGCCCGCGCCTTCAACTCGCCGGAAAGTTTCAGGTGACACTGCGAGCCGCGCCGCCTGTCGGCGGCGACATGAAATGCGTCACGCGCCGCCTCTCAGTGAGCGCACTACCCCATTCTAGTACACTGTAGACGGAGGTAGAGTGTACTAGAACTTTTGAGTGGCGCGAACGGCTGCCTGGGCGCGGGCCTTTCAGCGTGGAAAGGTGCGGTGGCGCTGGCATCGACCAATCTTCCCGGGCAGATGGCTGGCAGGCGCTACGCGTACGTGTTGGCACCTCTCCGTCGCGCCGATAGTGCGCCGCCCAGGGCGATCTCCCTCCTTTTTCTTTCCTGTTATACCTCCTCCTTTTTCATAAACATGCCTGAGCAAAGATTTTTCGATATTATTGTTATTATTGAAGTTGGTGCCTACCGCACTTCAGCTTGAAGCGGCGCAGCGCATTTTACCATGTGCCGATAGCTTTTTTTTTTTATTTCGTACACGTTACACTTTCTTACGCGAAACGAGCTAGCCGGTACACATCGGAAGGCCAAAGAAAGAAAAAGAGGAAAGAATATGTTGCACACGGGAGGAAGAACTCTTGGCCCACTCCATGTAGAACACCACAACTGGAATGGAATAAGGGGCGTGTTGCTTCAGGTTTCGTTCACACATGACAGCAAGAAGAAAAAAAAAACGCTTTATTGACGTGGTCCGATTAACAGCAGAGTTTTTTCGAAGCTCCCTTTTATTTTAAAAGATTGGAATGCATTCATTATAGTAGCGCCTACAAAAATGCAAACACGTTTCTACTGCAGAAAAACGTCTTTAGTAACCCCTTTATTTTAAAAGATTGGAGTGCATTCATTGTAGTAGCAGCTACAAAAATGCAAATATGTTTCTACTGCAGAAAAACGTCTTTAGTAACACTGTAGTGGGTGATTTTGAGAGTTTAAAAAATGCAACACCACTGCACAGCAAAGCAAACTTGTAGCAGTACACTACTACTAATAATAATAATTGAGACCATAAAATACAGGGTTTGCATATTTATACAATACAATGATAATAAAAAAGTTGTCAAAAGCATAAAACATTAGGGCCAGTACACAAAACATAACATAAAACTAAGCAGACTGAACGACAGAGCTAAGGTCATCTTTTAAAAATGTATTTAAATAAAATTGTGTTATGGTTGCAAAACCACTTCAAGCGACACTAAAGTGGAACAGTAAATCGGTTTAGATCGATTAACTTTTCTCTTAGAACTCTTTAATGTTTTTAATTTCACCATCATAATTTTATTCATACAGAAAGAAATCAAGGTCAAAGTATTATTTTTAAATTTCTTGTCAGAATCTCCACGCGTGGCATCACAGATTTCGAAGTATTTCTCATATTCTGGTGACATTGCGTACTCAACAAAATTTAAGCTTGATGTGTTGTCTATGGCACCTTAGAGGTCAATGTGCTTGATGTTTACTGATTAGGTTGGGTAAAATCGTCGGGACTGCATCAGGGGCAAGCGTCGGCGTTCCCTTGGGAATTCGGACTTCAACACCATTGATAATATGGACGTAGTCTCTCAGAATAAAATGGGGTTCGAAGTGCAACTCACACACCGCACAATCGGCGTCAAGCGGCCTGTCAAGTCGATGGAGGTTCCGCTCCCAAAGAAGTCGTCGATCTTCATCCTTTGGGGCCTTAAAAAAGGGATAACTTGCGACTTTGTTGCACACGCGGATATCCCGTTGTGCAACCGGGCGCGTAACAATGGTTTAGACGCTGTTTCTTGGTCATTTTGCGAGCAAAAGCGAGATGCCGGCCATGCCGCACAGCCACGCAAAGCAAACCAAACAACCAAACTGGAAGATTGGTCGATGGCAGCGCCGCCGCTACTTTCCCCGCAAACGTGGACAGCTGCAAGCAAGGGGAGAGCGTGCCGGTCGCGCCACTCAAAAGTTCTAGTACACTCTAACGGAGGCACGGAGGCGCGCACATGAAGGCTCCCTATGATGATATAGAGTTGCTGTATATGCTACCTTTAGTATAGTGCCTAGAATATACTGGCTAGCGTGCCGTCCGCGGCCTTCCAGGTGGCACCAGATTGGATGAATGCCGGCGGCTGCCGCTTGAGCGCTGCAGCGCGGGTGGGTGCCGTGGCGCCACCCGCTCCCCATAGTCCGCCGTGTTTACACAGCGCTGGTGAGGGGGCCGCTGCGCTTTTTTGTTTTAGTAAGCTGTAGCAGTAGCTCAGTTTTCGTGTTGAAAAGTGATCAGGGGTCTAAGAATGTGTTTTTATTATAATGCGCTCATTTAGAGCTTGTCGCTTCAGTGCAAAGCTATATAGCACAGCTCGGATTCAAGCGTCGAACTCCGCTTCTTCAACGCAGGCAAAGGGAAAATGTAATTTGTATTGTAACGATGTTTGCAGCAGAATATTGTTTGGTGTGGCAAACTTAGACTGCTCTATTTTAATGAAATATAATAATGCCGTTGTACATAGTCGTCCGCTAGATTTTCTCTTGGAGGACGCAAACCCGTACGTGTTAACGTGTGCGGGGGGGGGGGGGGGGGGAGAGAGGGGGGGGGGGGGGCAAGTGCTGTTGTGGCGTTGTGACGTTCTAGGGGGGAGGGGCAGTAGACGTACCCCACCTAGAGTGACTAGAAACTTCTAGACACTACCCCAGCTGCTGTGACACCTGCATTGTGTCAGAAGCGTTAAAGAGCTCGTTTCGCAGAAATTGCGGTGTCGGCGTCGGTGTCGTTGGTTGTGAGTGAAAAATCATCATCTTGTCCGTGACCGAAAAATCGAGAAAGATGCAAATGAAATAAAAAATATTCGGGTCCGAGTGAGGATTGAACCCGGGTCGTCTGCGTGGCAAGCAGGTGTTCTACCACACAGCCACGCCTGCGCTTGGAAATACAGTGAAAAGAACTTCTTCTGCTTGGAAATGCAATGAAAACAACGTTCATGCCTCACAAACACACGCATCCTGTATATAGGCGTCGCAACATAACATGTAATATCGCAATAATATTGCCTGGTACAAGTGTACATTGCGATCAGGCGTGAGAGCATGTGACTATCATAACGACTAAAGCCGGCCACCCATTACAGAAGGCACACACGTCACTGCGCGTATTACCTTAACACCACGTAGTGGGTGCATTGCAAATATGCACTAAGTGGTTGTAGTACGCAATACATAACTTGCACGTGACGTCACAGACAAGTTCTCTGCTCTGGGTACCCAGACATGGCGGCCACCGTGACTTTTTATCGCATTAGAGAGTGTCAGTGCAGGGGAAGACAGGGGGTCGTTCGCTCCCTGCGTTCTTTTGTACTCTCCCCGCTTTCCTCTGTTCGCCAGCCGCGCCAAGGGGAACACAAAGAATTGGAGGGGCCACCGTTTCTTGCTCCGCGCGTTCGAGCAGGTGTTTATGCAGCATCGCATTCCGATGGTACCTAAAGATGGCGACCGCAGTGACGTACGTGCAAGTTATGTATAGGGACAGGATATCGCTATCGCGTTCAACTCTTTAAGACGAAGCTTAAGGGTCCCCCCTAATTTTTGTCTAAAGCCAGCTGCTGGCGTTTCGTGTATACATATAGTGTAGGAAACAGCTTTTATTTGTAAAAAAGCTAACAAATATTTTATTAAAACATAACAACAAGACGTAGACATAACACAACACTACATTTACAGATGAAGTAACGTACACCTGAAGAATAATTATAAGATAGATTTAATACGGCAGCGGCGCAGAGAGGGAGGAATTCTAGGGGGGGGTATTTTTCTTAACCGAATATATGGAAAGGGAAATATGAAAAGGAATAATATGGAAAGGGAATGGAACGAAAGACAAATAGAGAAAGCAAGAGACCCAGAAAGAGATAGCAAAAGGAAGTGAGAAGTTCAGAGAGAGTGGAAGAAAAAGAAATGAAGAATGACCGAGGAATTTAAAGAAATAGAGGAAGGGAGATCGGAAAAGTTGCAAAACTTGGCAAAACAGCAACAGCCAGGACTACCAGGTGTCATGACAGCTCCGCTGTTTCTTTAGCATTGCGCATCTGGGTGCACGCTGCGCTAATTTTCTTTTCCAAAAAAAAAAAGGGGGGGGGGGGGGGTATGTTTCGATGAAGCCACAGCCACCACAAAAAGCTGTTTTGAAACTTCCCTACTAAGGAATTCGGCCTCATCGATAAGCGTGAGAACTTGCCTTGATTTCTCTTTTTCCTTGGCGTTATGCCGTAGCTGTGGTGGCTCACAATAAGCGTAAGCTACTGCTCCTGCTGGCAGGTACGACACTATCAGCCAAGCGACAGGAATAGCGAGGTCAGAGAATGGATGACGACTTTCTGTAGTGCATTGTGGGCGTGGTGGTTCAGCATTTTGCGCGCTTGCTATTTCGGATCCACAGAGTGTGGTACACTCTTCAGGTTAGAACACAAGATCCTTCAACGGCCGAGCTCGCTTCGGAGGCAGGCCGACCCGGTGCTGCTGCGGCGCGCGCTTTGCTAAAAGGTCCTACATGGCCAAAAAAAATTTTCTTTGTCGTTTTGCTGGTACTTTCACACAATTTTCTAAGAATATTCAGGTAACATTGTGGGTACCGCATAAGGTCTGAGGCGTGGTTTGTCGCGGGGGATCTCGTTGACAACGCCGTTCAAAGTGAATGGGCGATCGATGAAACTCTCGTCAAAATGTTTTTCGCAAACCATAGCAGTTGGTGTCAATCGGCTGTCCACCCTCTTTATTCTTCTGTCCCATTCTGCGAGACGTGCTTCATCAGATGTGTCTATGAATAATGATATGCGCTGTCTCTGAGCGATAACCAGCTGTGCAGAACGGTGCGAAACAAGTCGTTTCCTTATGTCGCTTTGGCTTCGACATTCGCTTAGATTCACCTCATAGTTCCCGTTGGGATTGGCACGGAAACGCGACAACCCCTCACTCACCGTTTGACGACACGAACAACAAACACGCAACCCGGTAGTAACACAGAAAACACTAACACACAAATCGACGCAACCGCTGCAAATCTGCTGTGCGGAGCAGACGACACACGATGTCAGCACCCACCTAGGGTTCCTCGATGCGCGCTCCCTCCGCCACCGTGGAGGGAGCGTGGAGGGTGGAGACAACAGCGTCGTCTGCTACGGCGTCCGCCATTACGATGCCCTCTCCGCAGGCCGCCTATAGCCACGATAGGCAGCCAACGGGCGTCGCACGGCTGCATACGGAGTTCGTTGTGTCAAAACGAGTGGTGCTCAAACAACATGACAAAAATACAAAGTTTTCGCATCGGGAGTGTGAAGGTCGCAGAATTCTATTCTATAATCTTTATTTTTAAAGCGACATTAGCAGCTGGAGTTGCTCGCAGCTGAAAACTACCGTCCACGCCAGCCGCGTTAACAGCTTCAGTTAGCATCTTGTTGGGCTAGTCGGTAACTATTTATATTGGTTAAAGATGTGAAACACACGCACCCAAGCCCCATGGCATTTGATTGTGTCTGTGTGTTTTGTGCCTTCCACAAAAGTGTAAAAACAGTTTGCCTGCCGTGCGAAAAAAAAGAAAAAAAAAAGCCACGTGCTGTCACGAGAAAAAAAGAAAAACTGTGAATGCACACCATATTTTCAGATCTTGTTTTCGAATTATTCATCAGCTACTCCATTTGCGAACCGCACCCTGCAACGCACAGTATTCTGAATTTTATTTTCATTTTCTTTTACCTTACTGTAAATAGCAGATGGGCAAAAAAAAATTGTTGAATACAAAGCATACTATTTGGGGCTCTACATACGGCTTTTATGGCATTAAGTCATGAAATTTATGGCATTAAATCATGCACACACGCAATCACACGCACGCGTAGAAACACACACACACATGCACGCACAAACACACACGTATGCGCGCACACACACGCCTGTACACGCACAAACGCACACGTACACGCACGTATACGTATACACACGCACAAACCCACACAGGCACGCAGATATGCACTTACGCACACGCATTCGCACATACGCGCACACATACGAACACACACACAGGCTCGCATTCACACGTACACACACACACACATACACACGCATGCGCGCACACACACTCGTACACAAAAACACGCGCACACATAAGTACACCCACACACACACGCACACACACGTACCCGCACGCATACACACACTCACCGACATGCATGCGCACACACGTACACATACACGGGCACGCGCACACACACACGCACGCGGCAACGCACGCACACATACACGTACGCATACACAGACGCGCGTGCGCGCACACAGACACGCACGCGTACACGCACACACGCACGCACAATCATTCGTACATGCGTACAAACACACACGTACAGTCGCGCGCGATATGAAGGCTATCGCGCGAGCGTACCGGTCAACGCTTCCGCGATAACCTTCATATCGCGCGCGACTGTACACGCACATGCACGCAAACACACACACGCACATACGCCGTCACCGTTCGGCAATACGCGTCCGGGAACCAGCTGACAAACGCCAAGGCGTCGTTTCTAGACCTACAATGCGAGAAGAGTGACTGCCCCGAAAGTATTCTTTCGGAAATCTGAACATCTTACAGCCATTTCGCGAGTGGTTTGTGCACTGTGGCACGCAACACCCGGCATTTTGTCCGAGAAAACGCCGCGCACCTGTCTCAATCAACCATCCGCGACGAGGCGGGGGGAGCCGAATGGCGGCCGCCGATCGGAAGGCGGCATTCACCCCCCTCAAAGAATGGCTCCACCCTCCAAGGGGGCGCGCGCATCGAGGAACCCTACACCCACCCGCTTGGCAGCGCCCCTGGCGGCCACCGCGGGCATTCATCCAAATCGGTGCCACCCTCCTCCATTGAAAAGAGCTGGCGAACGGCACACTAGACAGTATATTCTAGGCACTATACCTTTAGGTAGAGGTGTGCGCCGAGACGTCGGCGCGCCGCCGCCGACAGTTTTCGCTGCGCCGCCGCCGCCGACGCCAACTGATCGGCGCGCCGCCGCCGCCGCCGCCGACGTGTTCTCTCGGCGCGATCGGCGCGCCATTTAAGATTTAAGTACGATAATTTTTTTTTCAGTAAACCTACCTTTATTTGACGCCTTCTGCCACCAGTAAATACTCGCTCTTTTCTTAATTATGCCCACTTGGCAAACGCATCGCAATTGATTCGCCTGCTGCTTCAAGTTAAATAACTGGACCAGAAAGCTTGTTCGGTGCTCCTAAGGAAGGTAGTGTTGGATTCAAAATAAACGTGAATTTTAAGCTACTTTCGAGCTCACCGTAGTTAAGCGAATCCAAGTCTGTGACAATTACGGCAACGGTGGTGTTTGGCGAGGACTGTTGACATACTCGGGCTGACGAGTCTGCTACCTCTCACACAATATGTATTATATGAGGCGGGCTTTGAATAGTAATAAAATGTGTGGAGAGTTGGTGTTGGAATAACAATAAATATGTCTGTGAAAGCGAGCCAAGTAACAACGGCAGTTCAAAGGGGAAGGGCGGGGGCTTGGAATGGAGAGAGCAAGAGCTATAGCTATTTTGGGCAGTGGCGTAACCAAGGGGGGGGGGGGGGGTTCAAACCCCCCCCCCCCCCCTGAAATTTTTCAGTTTTGCTTGCGTATATATGCACGCACACATACAAACGCACGCACGAACATACATAAAGTATGGTTGAACCCCCCCCCCCCCCCCCCCCGAAAAAAATTTCTGGCTACGCTACTGATTTTGGGGTATATATATTTAGAAAGAATCAGTTTAAAAACTGGAACACATGACCTTTAATGAATAAAGAAAGGGAAAAGGACAATAGATGAAATGCTTTATCAAACAGACACAGCAAGGTCGACAATTGGACGAGATGGTGATCACAATAAAGTTCGTGTGAAGTAACGCAGAGAAAATGAATGCGGACGTAACCCTAAAGTGTGGGTGTATAATGTCTTGTGTTTCCTCCACTTTGACCTGCACTCAGTGCGATACTCCACGCCAGACTAGCAAACCGAGTAATGCGCCTTTCCTTCGCCTGTTCTACCTCGGACTCAATTCGACTAATTAGCGTACACGCCGATTTGTCACAATCGTGTTTGAAACAGGACATCATTAACGTAGGTTGCTGTATATTCTAGGCACTATAGTTGCTGGGCGAGTTGGTTTATAATATTCAGAAGAGGAAACCAGCGAAAGACACGAAGACAGTGAAGGAAAACAACCAGACAGTACAAGCCCCGGACTTCGAACTAAATGATTATTACAGAATTAAGCCCCCATACACATTTTAACCAGCAGCGCATGCATAAATACAGGCTATCTGACCCGTTTCACAGTTGCACACTTAACACTACAAAGCCATGGTGAATGTCAAGGTGGTACAAACAGCACATTTCCATGAAACACCGAAATGACGACGCCACGTGGACCCGCTATGTATAGCACCGTGAATTCTTAATCTGTAAGGAAAACTGAGGGATCACTCACACATGATGACACTTTGCCCTGCCTTGTTTTCTTTTGAGGGCATCAAAAACTCCACGTTCAATCTTATTTTTTTCCTTTGCCAATGACACTCACTGATGTGAAATCAGGGGCGCAGAGGTAAGTTTCCACCAGTGCCCGTAGGGAGTAGATTGCAGTGTTCACGCAGCCTGTCATTGAATCATCGGCCCGTCTGACCGCTGTATACACGGTCCCATGACAAGCGAATTCCGAAACTTACGTGCCTCTGCGCCGCAAAGGCTGTGGCTGCGCCCCTGATTTCAAATCAGTGAGTGTCACTGGCAAAGGAAGAAATAAGAGTAAACGTGAAACTTGTGAAGCCTTTGAAATATGTATATATCTATATATAGGGGGGCAAAGTGTCATGTGTGAGTGATCCCTCAGTTTTCCTCACAGATAAAGAGTTTGCGGTTCTAGATAACGGTGCACGTGGCGTTGATATCTTGGTGTTTCGTGCAAATATAGGCTGTTTGTGCCACCTTGACACGTTTCTTGGCTTTGTACTGTGAATTGTGCAACGTGACAAAGCTCTGATAGCTTATTTACGCATGTGCTGCTGGTTCCTGTGTGTGGGGTTTCTTTAATAAACATTTAGTTGTAAGTCCAACACTAGCCCTGGTTGGTTCCTACGCTGTCTCCGTGTTTTTCGTTGGTTTCTTCTTAAGCAGATCGCTAAAGATAATCACAATTATCGTCATGCGGGCGTAACAACCCCCCCTCCCATCCTTCCTCTTCTCCCGATATTTTCCCATCATGCACATGCACGAAAGGTCTTCATCAGCGCGCGACGTGAACGAAAGATGTGTTGCACCTTTCGCCCACGAGACCGATCAACCTCCTTTCAGCATGTTGTACAGGATATTAAGGAAGATCATTTGAATTTCGAATAAGATAAGCGCCACACTTCACTTTAATGTACCTAGAGAAGAAGCTGCATTTAGGATAGTGTTTTACCATAGATCACCTGCATACGATTAATCGAATAATTGAGAAAACTGCCGAATAAAAAAAAATCTATATGACATACATAGGCATTCGACTCGGTAGAGGTATATCAGCGGTTCTAGAGGCGTTCCTTCGACACGGAGTACTGTTATGATCGGACTTTATGGCTTGGAGCCACTTGGACGATCGGAATTATTTCACCTAGTCTGCCCTGCTTTATTCCCGGGTCAGCGTTCCCCGAAGAGCACCTGTAGCGGCGACAACACGGCAATCATGCTCTGAACCCTTCAGGGCCGTCGGCGCACCTCGTCAAACCCCTTTGGACTCACCCGACGGACTTTGACGGTTCTATGACCTAGGAGGGGCTGTTTGCAGTAGGGACTTTAGTTTGCAGGCGAGGCTGCTTGCTTTGTTCATCGTGCTACGAGACGCACCGAACAATCAGCCGAGAACTTGGGAGATACGTTTCCCACACTCCGAAGTGCCTTCGTGGCCCGACTGGGAGGCACCTGCGTCGCAGCAGTCGCAGCCGCTGTCGAGGAGCCATCGCTGCACCTGACTACACGGCTGGTTTACAGGAATGTGCGTCACCTCGGCCAGGTCATTGTGCAGTGCAGTGCGAGGCCGTATTGTGTTCTGTGCACTCATCTCGCGCGCCGCCGGGCGAACTGGGCGTGCCTCTTCCCTCTTTCCTGGGTTGGGAAGGAGGTGGTGTTTGACCTTCCCATTTTTGAGGCGGAGATCAAGACGACATCTTGATTGGACTATCCTGGACTTTATTGTTTTCCCGTGCAGGGAATCTTGGGAAGGCTAAGGCCTTAAAACTCGAGCGCCGAGACGCTCCAGAGATCTTCCAGCATTATGTAAAATCACGCTACCATGTAAATACTGTAAATAAACGTTCCTGATATCAGCTCCGGCTACTCTGCTCGACTTCTCCTTGAGACATGGCTGGTTCCGGTCCTATGGGCAGACCTCCGACCACATCAGTACACGTGTGTGTCAGTGGCGGAGCCAGAAATTTTTTCAGGGGGGGGGGGGGGGGGGTTAACCATACTTTATGCATGTTCATGCGTGCGTTTGTATGTGTGCGTGCATATATAGTTTATATACGAAAGCAACATTGAAAAATTTCGGGGGGGGTTTGAACCCCCCCCCCCCCCCCCCTTGGCTACACCACTGGTGTGCGTACACAGCTACTCTGCTGCTCTAAAAAGTAGGAAAATCCCTCCTAACACTCTGGCAAAAGTAAAAGTACTTTTCAGAAAACCCCCTTTTCTTTTCCTCTTAGGACCCTTTCTAGAAAGAAGTTGCGCCGAAGACATGTGGTTCATGGCCTTCGCGATTAGCTCTGTTTACGCAGATGCCGAAAAAAAAAAGTGAAAGAAGGGGGAGAGAAACGCTACTCGTTAATTCAGCAGGAGAGGAACCATTTTTAAAATCACGCTGCTGTTTGGAGTCACGGTGTCAGAGAAATCACCGTGGATAGGGCTTTTGTTGACGGCGCCCATTGTTCAGGCTAAAATGCACCACACTATCGGCAAAGCAATGACACTGCTGGAACTTCAGGTGCGGGTGGAGTGCCTCGATTTCCTCCTCGGGCGAGGAGGACATCGAGGCACTCTAGGTGCGGGCGTAGAACGGACGTCACTGCCTCGATTGGCAGTCATTTTTGGGGGGGTCACGCATATTTACAACATCATGTGCAGGGACTGGATTAGGTGGCACCTGGGGAGACTTGCCAGGTGCCTTTACAACAAGTTAAAAAAGAAGCATGGTATGTCAGGTGCCCGTGAAAGTGAGGACAGTAGGCGAGTGGAAGCTGCCACGTTTTCAGCGATGTCAGGCTGTCACGATTTTGTGCAAGCATTGAAAACCAGAAATCAAGGAGCATTTGCAGTACTCGCCAAGTCAATAGATTCACCGAATGAATCACAAACGTCATGTATCGCATGCCGTTTCCTTGTGGTAGAGTGCATAGGACAGACGGGGCGCTGAAAGAACATGAAACGTCCGCCGCATCAGGGGGAGGAGACATGCCTGCTCATTGCAGTGTGAGATTGGTCATCCGTTTTTAATTAAATAATTATATTAATTAATTACATTTTAATTTATGATATATCATTTAATGATATATTTTAATTATTTCAATATTTATCATTATTTTAATTATATAATTAACGATACCCAGCCACGAAATACGAGGGAACTGACTGAAGCATATCAAGCGAAAAAAAAAACATGGTCATGATCGTGTACCTTCCATATCGTTATCACGAAAAGCGGTTTAACCTACTTTAGAGAAATGTAATTAAGGTATACCGGCTCTTGCCTGTTTAGTGTGAACAAGTAACCCGTATGGGTTCCGAAACGTCTCTGTGTTTTTCACCTTGCAAGGTCAGTGCAACATCCTCATCATGATACCTGACCAGACGAACTTTCGTCGAACTCTTGACTACATAGTCGCAGCTTGTGTGTTCGTGAAATTTTCTCGTGTTGCGTACGCATCCTTCAAGGCTGGGTTCGTTGTTCTTTCGAACTATGTACCAACAGCTTACCGCAATGAATCTTGTAAAACACATACAACCACGGTACAAAAAAAAAAAAAAGCTGTGCTGCACATTCATGGAACAAATAAACACACATTCAACATTGCCACGTGCCGCGGTGGCACGGTCTCTGATGCTGACCCGATAGACGCGTGTTCGATCCCGGCCGCGGTGCTCGCATTTTGACGGACGCTAAATGATGTCTGCACGTCAAAGAGCCGTGCACGCAACTTCCGGAGTAGTCCACTGCGGCGTGTTTCATGTTCATATAGTGGTCACGGTACGTGAAACCTCAGAAATGATTAATACACTGTACATGACTTGAGATAAGTGCCCTCTCACCCATTCTTTTTTTTTTATTTTCTATGTGCACGCCGAAAAACACAATATTTAAGAAACGTTTGCCAGTTCTCTGACTTCTATTACATATCTATGCTGTTCTCTCAGCCCTTAGTGTTAAAAGCCCTGAATTTCAGCTAATTAAACAAAGAAGATGCAGTAAAATAGCTTTTTGAAACTTGTAGTTTCGGTTTCCACGCCGCCGGCGCCGCCGCCGCCGACGAAAAATGGCCGTGCGCCGCCGCCGATGATATAGCCGGCGTGCGCCGACGACGCCGCCGCCGCCGACTCGGATCGACCCCCACGCCGCCGCCGGTCGAAACCGCCACGGCGCACACCTCTACCTTTAGGTAGCAGAGTTGCGCATAGGTCCGCCATCTTGCCCGCCGAGGCGTCCACGCCATGCAGGAAAGCCACCCCTTTCGAATGTAGGAGCCGACGCGGGCCAGCGGCTCCGTGCACTTTCTCGCTCGTTCATAACCCGTCGCTGGCGGAATGACTGGCTTCGAAAAAAAAAAAGAACTCACAAATAATATGACTTCCGATGAAAATGGTGCTATAGC
This sequence comes from Rhipicephalus appendiculatus, assembly GCA_030522465.1. Lineage (NCBI taxonomy): Eukaryota > Metazoa > Arthropoda > Arachnida > Ixodida > Ixodidae > Rhipicephalus > Rhipicephalus appendiculatus. The sequence goes on along the minus strand of JALIZH010029035.1, from coordinate 1,506 downwards.
TTGTTCGATGGCAGTCACCATCGGAGGTAATATTTTTGTTTTAAATAGCGAACAGGAAAACTTCGACTTAATTTGTCGAGATTCTCGACAAATTAAGTTCAGCAAATCGCTCGTTTCACGTAGTTTTTGACGCAGCGCTTAAGTGGCTCGAACAAACAATTGCTAGAACTATCACTCCGTGTTTTACAAATAACACAAGCAAACAAGAATTTTCCGATTATCTACGTAGATGTGGCATAAAGTAAACACTCGGTGAGGTTTCGAATGCAATGCCGCACAGTGCCCGGACTGAATTATACTGTTTTGACAGACCTGGGGGGCCTGGGGGCGCTATTTTTGTAAGCGTTCTAGCATAGAACGGGGAGGAGGATAGAACAAAAAGAGGAGGGAAAGACATGCGCGATTGGTCGAGGCTATGAGGCTATTCCGACGGTCAAGACGTGCGAATAGCCACAAAATGTGCATAGAATACGGAGAGGAGGTTGTTATAACGGGCTCCGGGTAGGGGGTGGCTAGAATCCCTAGTATGGCTGTATGGCTACAGTGGCTAGAATAGGGAAGTGTGATGAGCGGCAAGCGGCGCCTACGGGAGCGCACTGAAGCCGCTTCGAAGGAGCCGCTTGGGGGCGCGCGCAGTCGTTTATACGATTCGTTTAAAAAAGGTCGCCCAGGGGATTCCCCCGGTGAGTAAAAGCATACAGAAGAGTACAAACCGAGGAAGATGTAGTACTTGAGAATTTCAATTGGAAGAAGGCCGAAGGAAAAAATTCCTAAGCGCACTACTCGGGGGCTTAGATGGGGTTCCCGTCAGCCTCATTAACGAACTACGACAGAGCACTCAAGAAGCACTGCTGAAAGCCGTAGAAAAGTGCTTACAGGAGAGGAAAATACTAGACAGTTGGCGAAAAAGTAGAATGAACTTAATCTATAAAGGCAGGGGAGAAAAGGATAACATTCGCCTCGTATAGACCGCTAACCATTACATCGGTGCTATACCGGTTGGCGATGCAGGCAGTAAAATTAAAAATAGAAACGTGGGTAGAGCAAAATGATATTTTGGGAGAACTCCAGAATGGATTCCGAATCGACAGGCGGTTAGACGATAACCTGTTTGTTCTTACACAGTGTATAGAAATATCAAAAATAGAAAACAGGCCCTTATACGTAGCTTATCTAGACATCACCGGGGCATATGACAACGTTAATCAGGAAATTTTGTGGGATATATTGAAGGAAGTGGGCAAAGGTGACGACTGTATACAGCTTTTGAGGGAAATATACCGAGAAAATACAGTTTTTGTAGAATGGGGAAGGAATAAGCAGCAAGGACAGCGTTGACATTAGCAAGGGGCTGAGACAGGGATGTCCTTTGTCACCGCTGTTATTCATGATGTACATGGTGAGGATGGAAAAAGCGCTAGAAGGTAGCAACATTGGATTTAATCTGCTCACACAAACAGGCAGGCGCGATGGTTGAGCGGAAGCTTCCAGGTCTATTTTATGCTG